>CAJGYO010000667.1:192500-220920 GCA_904845875.1 Miscanthus lutarioriparius | reverse complement strand
GAGGCTAAGAGGGTACGATGGTACTTCGCCCCTTCCGAATAGGAAAGCCAGCCGCCGACTTCCTCCGCGATAACAAAGACATCTTTGCGTGAAACCCCGATATACGAGCATCCCGAGGGAGGTCGCCGATATGCTTTAAAATCCACTTAGACTCCAAGCTTGCAGAAATAAAGACTCGCGCCGCCGACGAAGAAAAACGAAGGCATCCAATCAAGAGATAGCAAAACTGTTGGTCACAATATGGTTCATCAGTAAGTATCCCACCCGTAGTGGCTGAGCAAATCCCGTTCTGTATCGAAAAGAAGAACGGAAATGGAGGATGTGTATCACCACACGGCCTCAACAAGGCATGCCCAAAGGACACGTTTGCTTTTTACCACGCATTGACCAAATAGTTGATTCCACCTCGTGGTGCTAAACCTCTCCTTCTCCAATGACGATACTCCGGCTACCACCAGATCGCTGGCGAAAAGTCCGACCAGCTCAAGCGACGCCTTTTATCACCCCTTCGGATTGTTTCAAAGCTACGCTTCAATGCCGCTTTGGTCCTCAAGAACGTCTGGCAACTTACCATGCCAGAAGTGCTCAATCGCTTTGGGACCCTCATTGGGCGGACCATTGAGGCCTATGCCGACGATACATCGTGAGTTAAATCCAATCGGCCTCGAACACCTTGTCGCCAACCTTGAGCAAACCTTTGCGAAACTCCCTGCAAGCCATCCAACTCAATCCCGAAAAAGTGTGTTTGGGTCCCGAGGGCATGCTTATCACTTTATTGTCTCCGGAACGTGTGCATCAAAGCCAACCCAGAGAAAATCTCACCATCACAAAAATGGGCCCAATCCAAAACATAAAGGGGGTTCAAAAATAACCGGATGCCTTGCCGCCTCACCGAATTGCTTTCACGCCGATGAACGAGGACTTCCCTTTATCGACTTCTTAAGAAATCCGACCACTTTGAGTGGACAACCGAGGCTCTGGAGGCGCTGACATGGTTAAACAATTCCTAACTAAACTGGTCCTAGTCCTCCGAGCAACGGAGAATCCCTCCTCACGATATATCGGCCACCACGCAAGTGGTCAAATCCGCTTAGTAGTAGAGCGAGAGGAAGAGGGCACACCTTCAGGTATAGCGTCTGTACTTCATCAACGAGGTGCCATCCAACTCCAAAACCCATTACCCCCAAATCTAGAAACTCCCCACGCTATCCTCGCTACCAAGAGAAAGCTACGCCATTACTTTGAGTCACACCCTCATGACAAGTGTGACGCCTTTTCCCCTCGATGAGATTGTCTCGCAGCCGTGGATGCTACAGAAGAACCGCAAAGTGGGCGCCGAGCTAATGGATCGTGGCATTACTTATGCCCCGAGCCGATTTCACAAAGAGGTCCGAGGTTCAGATGCTACCAACAATCGCCAATCAAGAGTACCGGGACGATGTACCTTTACGATCACGATGAAGAAGGGCCGCCGGCGCCAGACTAGTCTTCGTATCTCCCCGTAGTCCGCATGATGGCCATGGTTCGCCCATTTCCCCAAATCAAACAATATCGCAGTAGTATGAAGCGCCATCAACGGCTTCCACGAATCGCTATCGAAGCTAGGTATCCGACGCCTCAACGTTGTGCAGGCGACTTCCGTACCGTCGCCAACCAGGTCATGAAGGAGTCAAGCCGCCATGACGCCAAGATGGAGGCATACCGCCAAGAAGTCCGACGGTCCGAGGACAAATTCGGCGGCCTAGAGCTCCTACCACATCCCAAGCGCCAATGAAGCAATGACACGCTATTAAAGCAAAGATCCAAATGAGAGCTACCCCTGCAGGCGCCTTTCGCCAAATGATCAACGCAAACCCCGTACGCTACATCGGGTCTGGAATAAGCCGGCGATGGTCTCATCTTGTCCGACCCTGTAATGATCCGCTAACCACTCCGCCTGACCCTGAGGTCATGGCGCTTTGAAGAGGACCCAAGGCATCCGAATTCCTCCCGGACGCGGAGAACGCTACCGACTCACCTCCTCCACGACATACTACTAGCGTGACAAAAATGGAAGCCCGACGGCTCACACGACGCCGCCAAGTCCTTTTTGTTCTTTTAGAAGGCAAACTCTACAAATGGAGTCACATCGATTCTCGCAGAACTCAGATCCTCGCTAATGACAGGAAAACTCCCGTTGGGCGACATCCATGGTGGAATCATGTCATCATGCCACATCAAGAACCTTGCTTGGGAATGCATTCCGACAAGGCTTCTACCGCCCACCGCAGAGAGCCGATGCCGAGCAAATTGTATGCACCTCGCGAAGGGTGTCGCATATTATGCTCTTCAAACTCACCTCCCGCCTGTGCACTCTAGATGAGCCCCATCACATGGCCTCCTTCAGATCTGGGGCTCACCCGGTTGGGCCACTCAAAAGGCACCCGGCTTTCACCCACCGCTTGTCACCATAGAGAAGTTTACAAAATGGATTGAAGCTCGACCAATATCCACGATCAAATCGAGCAAGCTGTGCTATTCTTCCTCGACATCATCCATCGCTTTGAGTACCGAACTCCATCATCACGCATAATAGCACGCTAGCTTCACCGGAGGGGAAATTCATTCGATTCTACGATGAACAACACATCCGAATCGATTACTGGTCACGACACACCTGCATAAACGGGGTAGAGGTCGAGCGCGCAAGAACGGCATGCTCCTCGCAAGGCCTTAAGCGAGAATTTTCAACCGGCTTGAACAAATTCGGCGCCATACCGCTCATTGAGCTTTCGGCCAGACTGGAGCCCGAGGACAACTCTCCTAGCCAAGCCATCGGCTGCACACCCTTCTTCATGGTCTACGGTTCCAGGCTGTTCTCCCAACGGACCTTGACTATGGAGCACCAAGAATCGTGAGCATACGATTTAACAGGGGCCGAGGCATCCCACCAAGATGCCATGGACTAGCTAGATGAAGCCCACGACATCGCCCTCCTCCGCTCGAAAGTAGTACCAAAGAAGCGCGATATGGTACCATAGCCGACGGGTATGGGTCGATCCTTCAACGTCGGGGACCTCGCCCTCCGCCTTTGTGCAGAGCAACAAGGACCGCCACAAACTCTCACCGCCACGAGGAGGGGCCTCATGTCGTCAGCAGGCATTTCTCGCCTGGCGCTATAGGTTGAAAACCATCAACGACAAGGTCTTCAACAACGCCTCGAACATTGAGCACCTACGCTGCTTTTACCCTTAAATAAGCGCATACTCTTCCTTATTAGTTTTTGTCATTACAAAACCTCGATCCTTAGTGACTTTCCGACCTCAAGTAGCACGAGGGGTCGACCTCAACTGGGGCCGATATAAGTAATACAAGTAGTACGCTTGCAAAACTTCCCGTGTTATATTTACAAACGTTTCTAAGTTTTTCGTTCTTCTCGTAAAAAGTCGTGAAGGACTAAGATTTTGGGAATAAATTTGACTATAACTGGTAGGATCGCGGAGACCCATGCCCAACCGGGTCATAATTCTTTGCTCACCAACGCGGATCATAATTATTTCATCCGCACTCCTAGTTTCATACGGCTTAAACCATGGGAAGGGTCGGAGGGCACAAAAACCTTTTTTACAAAAAGAGGAAGCTAAAGGGCCATCTGCCGTAACAAAAGATGAATTTTTTTTCATCTTTTGCACAAATTCACCACTTGCAAAGTGATTTCATCACAAAAAGGACTAACATACTTATAAATTCAGAGGATTTGCTTACTCAAGGGCTTCCCCACAAAATTATTCAATTACCGCTCTGCTTAGCTTTACTAAAGTACTACTACGACCACCGCTACCACGCCTTCCATTAGCAACGCCGGCATATGCACGGCCAGCTTTGTTCACTACGGCATCGCTACCACGCTCTCCATCGCCAACGCCTGGGCATGTGCATGGGCGCATGCCATCTACGTCACGTCATCAAGCGCCACGCGCCTTCCATCGGTGACGCCCGCCCATTCCACGGGGCCCTCAAGGCACCGCCACCGCAACGCCGAGCTCCACGTCAGTAACTATGGTGCCTCCACCGGGCATCCGGGACTACGCCATCATCAAAGAACCGCAACCCCAACAATAGCGCCGAATGGGAGGTGCCTCCCCGTGGGGAGGCCGCAATCTAACGACGGCAAGGCTGATGATGTCCGCACCCTCCAAAGATTTCTCTTTTAGCGGCAATGAGCTCTTCCCGGCTGAAAGGCGGCCTCGCGCCACCTCATCTACGCTTGATGACCTCCACTTCAACATCACACTCCGGATTCATGAGCGGATCGGTGAGTTTCTCTCTCTGCATTACCCTTCCTCACTTAGGAACCGCCGCAAACGCAACGGACGATCCAAATGAAAGGAAGAAGGAGAGATAAGCGGCTCAGAGGCGTAATAAGAGATGGGGTGAGAACTTCCTCCCTCCCTATTTAAAGAGGAGGAGGAGCATGCAAGGAAAGGTGAAAGGTTGGGACGAAAACTCTCTCCTTCTCCTACTTAAATGCAAAATCAATGCCGATAGACCCCTGAGGGGGGCTACTGAGCCGACGGGACGCGCCTTGATCGATGAGGCATCCCTCGTCAAACGGGATATCGCTGGGTATGGGCTCGCCACACCCGCCTCCCTCTGAGACGCTGCAATTAAGGCGCCCACATGGGCAGATGACCCTTCGCCTCCCCATGCAGGACCACAAAACGATCCGACGACAGGACCTCTGTGAAGGGGAGCAAACGACGAATGAATGTCCAAAGAAAGATAAGCATCCCTACCTTCTTACTTTACATGTTAAAATTCATTACCGAAGCCAATTTGTCAAACGGTAGGGACACAAACGTCACTGGGGCCGCATGAGGATGTCTACTACCAGACATCCTCCCACCGACCCTCCGTACGCTTGAAACCAGGGGCGTGAAATACAGGCATAAAACTTTGAATAAAACTAGATGAACTAGCTGACCCTACGCCTCGATAGCTATGGTGTTTTTGTTCACCGTAAAAATCATACTCAACTTTCCCCGCCTCCGGCTTCGACATCCGCCTTCTCAAGAAGGGGTTCTGAGGGGCCCACCTACAGTAATCTCCCTCGCAAAGGAGAAGGTCAGTCAGTGGCCTAAGTCGATCGGACGGCTCAGACCGCCACCAAGATATGAAAAAACAAAGAATAGCGACTTTATGCAAAAAGTTACTCCAAACCTCACCACAAACATCGTGGCCCAAACCCATTTGGTAGGAGCTTTTCCCGCACTCATGCTACCAAGGTAACCTTACCGAAACAGCCCGCCTTTATTTCGATTAAATTATGCATTCAAACATTACGTATGCAAAACATTGCACCCCAACGCTTCGTGTCGCTGTCACAAAACGGCCGCCACCTCATTCGATATAGGTGACAAAGTGAGTTTGAGGTTCAAGGCCGCCCGCTGAAGGGCTCGAGGCCGGGCCTGCATCAACAGAGCCAGGGAGAAATAATCGAGACGAGCCCAATGTCTTGCCCGACCCCGCCGTTAAATGAACAGGGACATCTCAACCTTTTCTCATTCGATTCTAACCCCGAGCCAAACCCACGTAATCTCCATCGAGGAGAGGGCCATCGGCCGCCTCGAGCCTATCGAACGGCTTCGGGCATCTCGCCGGAGGCGGTTAAGAAGTTGTGGAGTGCCACCAGAGGGTTTCTTCCAACCCCATCAAGAAATGATGGACTGGATTCCACACGAACGCATTCATAGTGAGCTCATTGAGCGCGAAATACTCAAGCCATCGAGGCAAGTATCATTTACTCAGCCCCTCCGATTGTAAAATCGAGGACGGGTAACACGAAATTACGGCCGACCCCTATCGACTCTCGACAAGGTCCGGGGCTCGAGCCGCTCAATACAGGACACAGGGTTCAAGGCCCTACCTTGCCGAGCCCATAGAGTCCCCATTTGGGGAATTCTGTTGGAAGACAAGGCGGGAATATTGCAATGACATCCAAGGACTTCATTTAATTCTATCACAAAACCACGGAATGGGATTCCATCCAAACATTCCGGTCTCCAGAACACACCGACCTCAAAGAAATGCAAGGGTCGGACCTTACTGGGGCTGGTTAAGGTACGGCTACCTCCCTTCCTTTTTTCAAAACAATCTCCTCGCATCAAGACCAAAGGGCAAGATTTGGGGAACATATTGGTAAGATCGCAAAAATCAAACAAAACGAAATTACTAAGCAAAATCACTAAAATCTGCGTCCAGGACTCAAAAATACCGACACTTGTTCACATATTACATATAAGTTGTGCTCAAAATTATTCGACTAACTACTCCCCGCCAAGGGAGAACCATTTCTTCAGATTATCCATGAGGTTTTTTGCAAGGAGCCACCACCTTCTCAATCACCTCCAGCTTATCATCCTCATAGGTAGGCGGAAACCTTCGCTCATCACCTTCAAAGTTGATCTCCTTCTCATAATGAGCATGGGCGACGGTGAAGGCCCAAGATCCCAAGCGTGAAAAGCACTCTCCTCAAGTCGCCCACCCGAGCCATGATACTGCATGCAAGACGAGCCGCAACCGGGCTGGTCTCCACCGGCTCCACCACCTTCGTGGCATCAAGGACCACCCCGACCGCAGCTTGCGCATGATCGTGCTCGCCGCTCTCTCACCAAGGGTCCTTCAGACATGGCCAAGCTCCTTTTCCAGCTTGACAGAGACGTTTTTGGCGCTCAACCTTCGCTCACTGGCACACCGAGATCCGCCTGAGGAACGGACCACCTTGATGTCCTCGTCCACCCTCACTGGGGGGCGGGCATGGCCCTACTCTCACCTTCCGTCCGAGGTCCCCTACATCTCCAGCTCCTTCAGACCTCGCCGACCTTCTCATTAGCCATGCATTCCTCCTCAGAAGAGCCTCATCTCCTCCCTTTCGTGAGCCTCGGGCGATCTCCTCCTCATCCAGCTTTTGACCTCACCGACAAGTCCTCAAACATCCTGTGGGCCTCCTTCGTGATCTCATGCGCTTAGGTCTCCCATTCTCGGGCGGCGCAAGAAGTCAGTGCGGCCATATCCATTGTGAAATTGGGCCTCCCTCGGAAGGCGATCCCACTCCGCCTTACCGCTCACGGAGGAATTGGGATTTATTCTGACTACGAGCAACAAGAGTCTCAAGAGGAAGAAGACTGGTATCGTAAATACGAAACACAAAAACATGCGAAGAAAGAAGAAACCAAGCGAGTACCGGGCAAGAGGAACAACGATTTCATGCAGGCTCCTCCGCCCGCTGCTCAGGCATCCAAAGATGGGTCGAAATCCCGATGTCAAGACCCTCCCACCCATGCTATCGCATGATCATCGAAAGCAAGAAAAGAGCCGACGTTGATCCTCGGTGGCCATCCACTAGAGCGGCGGCCTCTGCGGGGGAACGGCTTCCTCCCAACAAAGGCCCGGGTGGCTCTCCTCACCCTATGTGGCACCACCGCCACGCCGAGGACCTCCAACCGACCCTCCTCCAACTCGGGTCGCTTCTTGCCGCCATGGGCGGATCCACCTGGCCTCTTGTGGCACGGACTCAGCATCAAGCCTCAAGCACCACCGTATGCGGCATCTCGGCTGAACTCGGCTCACGCCGCAACCACCGAGGGCGGGCACCACCACAGTGCCGGCCACGGATCCGCCAACAGAGCCCTCAACATCCAGCACCGCTCTCCGCCCAAAGCAGGCGGCGCTGGCAAGCGCCATCCGCTCTACTCAATGGCGAGGCTCTTTTGGGCACTAGCCCCTGGGGGTGACCTGCTCAAGAACCTACACAAAGGTAACAACCATTAGGTCAAAATAGAAATGGAAAAGGATGCAAACAGGGGAATCAAGAAATTTCACGCCGACGCCTCGGCAGCGAGAAGCATTTTGGGGACGGATCCCCAAATCCTTGCCCCGACTCATCTGGTGGGACCGTTTGAGCCCCGCCTCTTCTCCGAGGCAGTGGGGGCTCATCTCCATCACCTTGTGGGCGTGGCACCGAGCTGCTCCCTCCATCATCTCATGGGGGCGCAGCACCAGACGCCATCGCCTCTCGACCATCACCCACTAGGGGTCGGCGGCGGCAGACACTGCTTTTCCCCATCCACCGATCTCGGCCAAAGACGCTGCCAGGCAAAGTGGCGGACTCTCCGCCTCCACCGACCTCACCGACTCACTTCCTCCACGTGGAACGCTGAAGGTCCCTCGCACGGACGGGCGGGCACTTGTCAGCGTGTCCTCGTCCTCTAGGACGCCCCAATCCACATCGACGACTACCTCATCGTCGTCATCATCGTCGTCGTCGTCATCATCACTACTCACGCCCTCTCCCCGATCCCGCTTCCCGCGCTTCAGTCGTCTCTCTCATCTTCATCTGCTCCCTTGCCTTCTTGTCCCGCTCACCGTGAGGCGATTCGCCACCACCACGGCCTTGTCCTTTGGCAAATGGAACCGAATCGTTTTTGAAGACTAGCCCCTACCGGTCCCAACGTCGCAAAAGCAAGTATCAAAAAAAGATGAAGATTCAGGAAAAAGAAAGAGCACGGAAGAAGAAGGCTTATTTAATTCAAGAACCTAGGTTCTGGCCGCATTGGGGGATGTCCGGGCACCGGATACACAATGTCGAGGACGCCGCCTTTGGAATCCTTCGTCGGCTCCATCACCTCCTTTATGCGCTGCGCCACTTCCGAGAAGGGGAGCACCTCGTCAACAAGCACCGTCCCCTCGAACGATATCCCGGGCATCATCCGGTGCAAGGGAAGCATGCGCATCATCAGCGGCGCCACCCTCCTCGCATGATAGGCACCGATAATTCCTCGTCCCCTTTACGCCTGCTCCTTGAGCTTGGAGGGCGGAAAGAAGGTCGAAAAGGTGTTTCTTGTCTTTAGACTGGACGCCCTAGGCCCACGACCCCGGAGCCTCTTCGATAAGGCGCCCGATGTACCTTGGTAGGGTGGCACTCACATCGTCCCCTGACATAAAACCACTGCGAAAAGCCATCCCTTGTTAGACATCGCCAGACGCATGAATGGGTAACCCCTCGACCGGGTATGACGCAGATGAACACTGGCACATCCCATCGGCATGCTCACATCCTTCCCCCCAATCTTCCTCTTCGACAAACTAACGGTAAAGAAATACCGCCATGAGGTCAAAATGGGATCGATCCTCGTGAAGCCCTCACACAGGTAACAAACGCCGCATATATGTTGAACCCCGTTGGGAGTAAGATGTTCGCAGCTCCACCTCATAGTAATTTAGCCGCCTCAAGGAATCTATGCATGGACGCAAATCCCCACTCATGAAAGATGGCGAAGATATGGCATACCTTCGGGCAATGCGGCCACCCTCGTCACTGTGCATCGCCCACTCTGGGATTCACGGACAATGGACGAAGAAGGCTACGGCGGACGAGGCCCTCCAAATGCCGAGAGGTGATGCTAGATCTACCCCACAACTCCATTAAAGCGATTGGGGAGAAGGTGGGAGCAAGCTCGACGGTGGCTATAGGGCAGGCACAAGCTTGACGGCAGCTGCAACACGGACGCAAGCCAGTCGACGGTGGCGGTGTGAGCGTAGCAGGCTAGGGCGATTGGCGGCGGATGTCTCAGACGCAAAGGCAAGGGGGCGAAATACGGAACCTTGGGGCGAACCCCATGGTTTTATAGGGCGACGGGCGCGAGAAGGGCAACCGTCCGATCTCCTCGATCTCCGGGCTCGCCACGCTGCACCGCCCACACATGTCGCGGACACGCGCCCATAGTTCCTATCCTTTCCCATCGAAAATCACGGTGGATTTGTTCGCTTCCCCAAAGCGAATCCGCACTTTCTTCCCACCTCGAGGAAGGTAGGTCACAAAGATTTTTTTCTATTTGGCCCACCTAGGGCCCAAGACTCGGTGGCCCAAATTGAGGGCGGGTCCGCGAACGATCCAAAATCAAGGGCGCAAGCATTACTAGGGGTCTCGATCCATGGTTAAGCCCCAGTTAGGTCAGCCCTGATTGAGATCCCCGTGAACGGGATACCACGACCCCCTCGAAAAAATATCCAGTTGACGAAAAAACCAAGTCCTTCAGCCTTACCCGCGAAGGGTCCGATACAACACCCTAGGCAGTTCTATCCAAATCACCTGGAGGTTCGGGGGCTACACCCATCGGATGCGCTCGCACGCACCCTCTGGCGAACTAACTTCGACGAAATCGAAACACCCCCTGGGTGATTCTGCCCAAAAACCACCTGGGGGCTCGGGGGCTACTGTCGGTAACCTAATACCGGGGTACCCACGGAGATGGAACTAAATGACCATCGAACATTAAAAACTCCCGAACGGACAAGAGCACCGCTGCGCTTCTTGCCCAAACGACGGGAGTTTTGGTTCCACCTCACCCAATGCCCATCAGCTAGAGGCCCGTTGGCCGGCTCCGCCTTCCCCGACGGCTGGGGGACGGCTCCGCCTCGCCCGAGGGGTGAGGGCTAGACTCCGCCTCGCCCAAGGCCCATCGGCCGGTTCCGCCTCCCCCGACGACTGAGGGACGGCTCCGCCTCGCTTGAGGGCTGAGGGCTAGACTCCACCTCGCCTGACCCCCGAGGGCTAGACTCCGCCTCACCCGAGGCCCGTCGGCCGGCTCCGCCTCCCCCGACGGCTGGGGGATGGCTCCGCCTCGCCTGAGGGCTGAGGGCTAGACTCCACTTCGCCCGACCCCCGAGGGCTAGGCTCCGTCTCGCCCGACCCCCAAGGGCTGGGCTCCGTCTTGCCCAACCCCCAAAGGCTAGGTTCCGTCTCGCCTAATGGACCTCGTCCCACCCGATGTCCAAGGATTGGCTCCGCCTCGCCTGACAAACCGCACCCCACTCCCTCATGATGATAGGCACAGGGTAAGATAAGACGTCGGGTCAACCATGGCACTAAAGACCATGTCCTCGTGCCCCTACAGAAAGTATCGTCAGACATGACAGACGGGTGCTAGACCCTTCCAGCGTAACATAGCCTAAATAGTATTGCAGTGCGTTGCATTTTCGCCTCTACAAAGTTGTAGGCGCCGCCTTCAACCCACTCAAAGTAAGAACCCGATCTGGACATACGACAACCACTACACTCCAAGGAGAGACTCGTCCTCTATAATGGCGTAACAAGCGATCACATGACATCCGCTCCCTATGGGGTCGGGGTTCAACAACCTCGTCTGACACGCCGCCTCAGAAGGCAGGATGGGACGCACCCACTTGGTACAAAAGGCCAGGGCATGGCCTACGATGATGAGCGAGCACAACACTTCTGACACTGTCTGCCATGTTATAAAGGGCAGGCGCTGGGAAAAAGGAGGACCCGAATCCTGCTCTTGGTGTTTTCCTCTTTCTCCCATCTATAACCCCTGCTCCCCCTTAGTCTATAAAAGGGAGGGCAGGGATCCCCATTAGAGAGATGGACCGAAAACAACGCAACACACACACATAGTCAAGCTACTACCAAGCTCTCGGCTTCCTTTCGACCCTTCCATCAGAGACTTTGGACCTGTCCCTCTCTCGATCATTTGTATCCCCTACTACGAACCATTCACGGTGCTAATAACACGAGCAGCAACAAATTGGACGTAGGGATATTCAGCCCGAACCAGTATAAATCTTGTGTCCTTTAGCGCACCATCCGAGCCTAACGTGCATTACTATAAATTTACTTGCTGGTGCTTGTACGAAACACTGACACTATCTATCGAACTTGGTTTGTAATAACTCTATTTCGTACTCTGATGAATGAACTGTATCTGTGAACTTTATGTAACGTGTGACATGTATGTTGAATCATGTACGATCTTGGTTGTATGTGGATCGTTTATCGAGACCCGTTGTGGTACTCGACGGACTACCAGGTTTATATGGGCTCAAGTATGACAGTGCGACCACTTGTGGGCTGCCATTGTACTTGTGCTCTTATAAATTGGTCAGTTCTATGATAGCTGGCATTAGAGCAAGATTCAACATTAATTGCCACATGTGTATTTAAAACAAAAGTTTTGGTTTTTCAAAACTAGTTTCTAGCAACTAATAGCTATACAAATAGGTATTTGAAACCTAGAATTGAAATCAAAAGTGTGCCAGTGATCACTTTCTTATGCCCAGTTAAGGACTCTTAGGTGGCTATTTAAGTACTAACCTGGGGGTTTTTACTTTCGTTGTCCATACGGCGTGCTATTATATGGATGCCATTCACTTGAGTGGTAATGTAAGGATCAAATGCCTCTCGCCAAGGTAAGAAGGTAAGTCGATGAGTGGCATGACCGCAAGATGTGAGCATGTGGTCGGGGAGAGCTCGCTTTGGTATGGCTATGTATGCATGCTTGCATGTGTATATGGTGTGTATTTAATTGTGGGTAATAACTATCATCGGGTAGCTTTGATACGGAAGTATATGTATGGGTATATATATATGGAAGTATTTAGATTATAACTTAGAGCCTAGATTTACATTCTGCATATATAAATGTGGGGTTGGGCTGAAATGAAACTCTTATGCAGGTACACTAACAGCGAAACATGTAGCCCTACTAGCCACGCTATATATGAGAGAACGTATGTATGCCACCATGTATGTCGTTAGAAATATTTTTCTAAGTTTGTAAGGACATATGGAATGTGCATGCACCATGTTAAATCATTATTTAATACTTGCATTGTCCTCCCCTTATAGATCTCTTACTCAGTTATGTAACTCTTATCCATTATGACTTTGTCTCACGAGAGTTACATATTTGTTGGTACAGATGGCAGCACCGGCTGGAAGTGAGAGTTTCCTGTTGATGTTGGAACTCCTGCTCTGCTTTGGAGAGTCTTGCACTATGTGGGGTACTATGAACCACCCTTCTATCACTGGAATGAAGTATACCTAGAGGGATAGCCATGGTATGAAGTGTAGCTAACCATACCAGCTCACACACAAGCACCCTTCTGGCAGGAATGGAAAGTGGAATCAAGGAAGAACTCCTTGGGAAGCTGCCCAAGTAGTAGCCTTCGAAGTACTAAGTCAGATCTGTCAGCAGCACGGGGATGAGCTTACTGGCAGTGTTGCTGGTATTTTTCCTCAGGTGGATCCATCCACAGCAATATGGGCACAACCCAATCGCAATGTGTTGATCCGAGATCAGGATGAGCGGGCAGACAGTTCTAGTCCCGCTATGAGCGCCATGTTTGCAGTAATGAAGATGTTCTACACTCGTCAGGACACCAGGGACTTTTGGCAGGAGTCCTACACCACTTGCATGGATAAGCTCATGAGAGCCGAAGTCGCACAACATAAGCTCAAGAAGCATGTGCGTAAGCACAAAAAGGCAGCAAGTGAGGCTCGATGGGAAACCGATCAAGCCTATGTAGCTTTGGGAAATCTCCACACCCAAATGGAGCAAGTGGATCAATAGAGAGCTACCGCCTAGGAGGCAAGAGCTGATGATCAAGCAATGTGAGTAGGACTGTGAGAGCAGTTGGAGGCCGCCTGGGCCGAGGCGTTCACAGCTACGCACCAGTGAAACCTAGCGAACAACCATGCCACTTCAGTAGATGCAGAATGAGATAGGACCCACGCCATGAGCGCCATGCAGGACCGTGTTGAGAGGGACTTGCGCTAGCAGCTTGCACAGTGCATGTAGTGATGGATCTTTAGCATGAGGTGCATTATCTCAACAACCAATTACACCCGATCCTTGATGAGGAAGATGAAGATCTAGAAATGTTAGTAGAAGATGACGGCTGGGACGAGGAAGAAGTGGAGCTAGAGAATGAGGATTATCCTATCTCCGACCTTGACAGCGATCATAATGAAGATTAGAATCGCTTAGTGACTAGTTAAAATGCTAGATGTATCCCCGCTATTATGTAATGGACTTGTAGTAGAAGTTTGGTAATTTTAGTTGGACCTTCATGTAATATTGGTACTTGCATGTTATTTTGCGTTGGGTTGAACGTTAATGAAATTACAGTTTCGTCTTACTGGTGATTATGACTTGTATGTTAACGCGCTACGAGCTAGATAAGTGATCAAATTGGTGATGCCATGTTGCATGAATGAATTATTATGCCTCTGTTTTATTGTATGAATTTAAGATTCTCTCCAGTAATTTCAGTTTGGCATGAGTATACAATTCATTTGCAATCTCTTGACATCATCCAATAATCACTTATTGTTGCAACTTTGCAGATGACTCTAATCGTCTTTGGAGCAGTGACAGCAGCCCAAGAGGGTAATGACAGTGACTTACCACCACCGCCACCACCGTCTGCAAATGAGTTCTTTGCACAATTCCTAGGAAGTCAGAGAACTATGGAGGAAACCCTACGCCTCATTGCGCAGAACATGGCTCACGCCCGCCAGCAACAAAAGGGGCCTGAGCCAAACCAGTACAGCACTTTCAAGGATTTCTTGGACACCAAGCCTCCTATCTTCAAGGTGGCCGAAGAACCGCTCCTAGCGGATGAATGGCTCAACACTATTGAGCAAAAGTTCCGTCTACTAAGGGTCACAAAACATCAGAAGGTAGAATATGCGTCCCATCAGCTGTAGGGACTGGCCGGGATATGGTGGACCCATTTCCTGTCCTCTTTACCTACCAATGCATAGGTCACATGAGAGCAATTCAAGTTAGCCTTTAGGGGACATCATATTCCCCAAGGGCTAATGCGCATGAAGGCAGCTAACTTCATGCAGCTCACACAAGGGACCAAGAACCTTACTGAGTACATGCATGCTTTCAACAATCTATCCTGTTATGCCCCAGGTTTTGTTAACACTGAAGAAAAGAAGATCGAAAGCTTCAAGAGAGGCCTTGGGACTAAATTGATGAAAACTATGGCCAACTCAAGGTGCGCCACTTACAATGAGTTCATCAGTGATGCATTGACTCAGGAGAACCACAACAATCTACATGCGGCAGTGAAGGGTCGTAAGAGGGCAGCAGAGGTAGGTGCCTTAGGGTCTTCCTAGTCTAGAGCTCTAGTGGTAGCTAGGCCATAGTTTCGACCACCAGCGCCCAAGTTTAGGCCTCCTCCACCAACAGCTCAGACCAACTGACCTCAGAAGATGTTCCATAAGGCGTTCACCATTGCCTTACCCAAGGGGAATGGAGAGCAAGGAAGCTCCATAGGACCCAAGAGCAATCAACCATGCTTCAACTTAATCAGTGGGGCCATTGGTCCAAAGAGTGCCCCCATCCTGAGAAGAACAACAATCAGAACCAGAACAATCAGAGACAGGCAAATCCTAAAGCACGTCCTGGCTACATGCACTACACTGTTGTTGAAGAGGTTCCCATAGGAGAGGTTGTCACCGTTGGTATGTTTCTTGTTAACAAACATCCCATCATTGTTTTATTTGATTCTGGGGCTTCTCATTCATTTATGAGACAATCATTTGCATCTAGACATGATCAGAAAGTAATTAAGGTAAGCAAGGGTGGTTATAGTATAAGTTCAGCTAGGGCTACTATCTCTACAAATAAGATGGTCAGAAATGTGCTCATCTCTATATAAGAGAGGGAGTATACGATGGATCTGATAGTATTGCCTGGATTATATATAGATGTGATCTTAGGCATGAAGTGGATGAGCGATCATGGGGTTCTCATTGACACTAGCACTGGTACTATTATGTTGAGAGAACCCAAGGGAGGTAATGCTTTTCTAGTACCACTTTCCCAAAATTTTGAACTCCAACACTTGGCTTGTGCTATCCAAGCCACTACCCTGTGTGATATCCCAGTGGTTTGTGAGTTTCCTGATGTATTCCTAGATGAGTTACCAAGTTTACCACCTAATAGGGATGTGGAATTTAAGATTGAGTTAGTGCCAGGTATGGCACCTATCTCAAGGAGACCCTATAGGATGCCACCAAATGAGTTAGTTAAACTTAAAATTTAGTTACAAGAACTGTTGGACAAAGGTCTCATTCAACCTAGTTCGTCTCCATGGGGATGTCCAGCATTGTTTGTAAAGAAGGACAAGTCCTTGAGAATGTGTGTGGATTATAGACCACTAAATGTTGTGACCATCAGAAACAAGGATCCTTTGCCTCGTATCGATATTTTGTTCGATCAGTTGGCAAAAGCAAAGGTGTTCTCTAAGATTGGCTTGAGGTTAGGCTATCATCAGATAAAAATCAGGCCGGAGGATATACCTAAAACAACTTTCTCCACTAGGTACGGCTTGCATGAGTATTTGGTCATGTCTTTTGACCCACAAATGCTCCTCGCCTACTCATGTACTTGATTAATTCGGTATTCATGCCCGAGCTTGACAAGTTCGTGGTTGTGTTTATCGATGATATCTTGATTTATTCGGAGAATGAGGCGGATCATCTGAGAGCATCTAAGAATTGTTCTGTTTAGATTGAGGGAGCATAAGTTATATGCAAAGTTTAGCAAGTGTGAATTTTGGTTGAGCGAAGTACCTTTCTTGGGTCACATCTTATCGAGAGATAGAATTTCTATAGACCCATCTAAAGTACAAGAGGTCATGGATTGGAAGGCCCCGACTTGGTTCATGAAGTTCGGAGTTTTCTAGGGTTAGTAGGTTACTATCGTCATTTCATTCTAGATTTCTCTAAGATAGCTAAGCCCATGACTAGGCTACTTGAAAAGATGAGAAGTTCAGTTGGACACCGGTGTGAAGCGACTTTTCACACCTTAAGGACCCTATTAACTACAGCTCCTATTTTAGCACAACCCGACATTGAAAAGCCTTTCGATGTGTTCTATGATGCACCGGTATAGGTTTGGGGTGTGTGCTCATGCAAGAAGGAAGAGTGATTGCCTATGCTTCTCGGTAGTTGAGGAAACATGAAGTCAATTACCCTATGCATGATTTAGAGCTTGCAAATGCTTGTTCATGCATTAAAGATATGGAGACATTATTTGTTGGGCAATGTATGTCATATATATACGGACTATTGGAAGATGGATTTAATTTATTACATCCTGTTGTCTTTGCACAATATCACTATCGATTTGTTCACTTGAGAGCAAAATCATAGAACTACAGAAAGATAGATGTAGGTATATTTCACATCAAGAGAAAGATGCAAGAATAAGAAACCAAGCATTTTAGATTAGATGAATGAGGTGTGCTATGGTTTGAGGACCGACTTGTGGTACCGAAAGACCGTGAGCTTAGAAATCAAATTTTAGATGAAGCACATTCGTCCAAGTTGTCTATCGATTTGGGTAGTAGCAAAATGTATCAAGATTTTAAAACCCATTTTGGTGGACCAAGATGAAGAAGGAAATTGCCGCCTATGTCGCTAGGTGTGATAATTGCGATGAGTAAAGGCCATTCATTTGAAATCAATTGGATTACTTCAACCATTGCCTATTCAGTGGAAATGGGAAGAAATAAGTATGGACTTTATCATAGGCCTTCCAATGACAAAGCAAGGTCATGATTCAATATGGGTTATTGTAGATTGTCTCACCAAGTCAAAGACATTTTATATACCGGTTAACGAATGGATCGCATAGGGAAATACGTCCGAACTATATGTTTCTCGGATCGTTGAGACTACACGGATACCAGGACAATAATCTCATATTGGGGACCACAGTTTATAGCTCATTTCTGGGAACACTTGCATCAAGCTTTAGGGACTAAACTAATCAGAAGCTCAGCATACCATCCACAAACTTCTGGATGGACTGAGCGAGTGAACCAGATCTTAGAAGATTTAATGAGATCTTGTGTTATATCTTCCAAGGGTTCATGGGAGAAATGGCTACCTTTAGCCGAGTTCTCCTACAACAACAGTTATCAAGCAAGCATCAAGATGGCTCCGTTTGAAGCCTTGTACGATAGAAAATATAGAACTCCATTGAATTGGGTTGAGCTCGGCGAAAGAAGATACTTTGGCATTGACTTTGTCACTGAAGCTAATGAATAGGTGTGCATTATCCAATAGCATATGAAAGCAGCTCAGTCAAGACAAAAGAGTATGATGATAAAAGAAGAAGACCACTGACTTTTGAGGTGGGAGATTATGTATACTTAAAAGTGTCACCCATGAAAGGAGTACAGAGATTTGAAGTGAAAAGAAAGCTTGCACCTAGATATGTAGGGCCATACAAGATTACTGAATGGAAGGGGAATGTCGCTTACAAGTTACAACTTCCCCAGAGATGAGTGCCATATTCGATGTCTTCCATGTTTCTCAGTTGAAAAGATGTCTTCGTATACCTGAGGAAGCCATTGCACCCACCAACATTAAGCTCTAATCGGATTTGACCTATGAAGAGAAACCAATCCGAGTGTTAGAAGAGATGGAAAGAGTAACCTTGGAGTAAGGTCATTAAGTTCTATAAGGTGGTGTGGAATAATCACGGTGAACAAGATGCCACATGGGAACAGAGAGGATTATTTACGTGAGGTTTATCCGCCTTTGTCAAAGAATGGTAAGTCTTGCAAATCTCAGGCAGACGAGATTTACAGTAAGGGGAGGGGTTGTAACACCCTATGTGTTAGGCTTGCATAATTTGACTTGCATTGCATGAGCATACTCATCAAGCATTCATATATAAGCTTTTACATATGAAACATACAACTAAAACAGGTGAAACATGCCTTGTTATTTTATGTTTCTATATGTGTATGCTTATGATCATGTGTGAATAAGTGTAAATATTTGATGTTGGTCAGTAAAGCACCTTAGCTACACTTAGGATGACTAATGGAACAATGTTCACGTAGATCACTTTGTCTAATTAAGCTCTTGAATGATGATATGCTTTTTGACCTAGGAAGTATTTTATGTAACCAATGTATGAAATGATTGTGTCACCTTAGGAATACCCTAAATATGTTTAGAATGTCACTTTGAACAACTTTGGTATTCATGACTAGGGCTAGTTTGATCTCTAAGTCGTAAT
This sequence comes from Miscanthus lutarioriparius, assembly GCA_904845875.1. Classification (NCBI taxonomy): domain Eukaryota; kingdom Viridiplantae; phylum Streptophyta; class Magnoliopsida; order Poales; family Poaceae; genus Miscanthus; species Miscanthus lutarioriparius. The sequence continues at coordinate 202,027 of CAJGYO010000667.1, read as the reverse complement.
TCTAGTGTAAGCCATCATTTGAATGTAGTATGTTTGACTTAGGTTGAACTATGTCATAGAGCCTTTTCATGGATGTGTACACTAAAGCAAAGTTGTAGTATTTGAGTAGAGCAACAACTTTTATTTTTGGGTCATAGGCTAGTTCAGCTCCTACCATGCTTGCATTTGGCTCATAAGAATCAACATTTCACTGTTTTCAGCACTTAGGAAATTTTGCTAAGTCATTTGAACTGACAGTGTCGACGCAGCCGATTTTTGTGATGATCTAACTCCCTAACTATTGGGAATTAGACTTTGATTTCTAAAACAAATTTGTAACTGGTACATAGCTCTACAAATCTTGTTTTAACATTGTGCACTAATTCGCCACCGTTTAGGATTTAGAAGGGATTGAAAACTCGCTGTTAGGCTCGTCATTGCGCGCTGATGAACGCCGCATCACGCCATGTCATGTCCGACCGCGGGTAGAGATAGGCCACCACGTGGCCGCCACTGGCCGACATCGGGCCCTCGTCGTAGCGCGCTGGCGCTCGTTATCTGCGAAGCCGTGTGCCTCCTCTCGCACTCACGCACTCACTTTCTCCCTCTCCACTACCTTCTCTCGTGCTTGCCGCAGAGAACCGAGCGCCGCCGAGCACCCGCACCACTCCGCCATCGCCTAGCGCCCACTCCACCGTGCCATTGATACCTCCATCTCGCAGCTAGCTTCGCCGTGTTCCCCTCTACCTCCTCGATGTGGTTGTAGCGCTAGACGAGGTATAGTGAGGGTGAAATCACCGTTCCTGTCCTCGCCGGAGAGCTTGGCTTCCATGGCCGCCTCCAAGGCGACCTCGCTACTGCCTAGCTCTATCGTGTGTTCCTTCGCTTTTGTCGCGTTAGGGCTTGGTCAGGACGTAGTCTAGCTGGTAGCATGATGTTACTGAGATTGGTTGCCCCGCCGGTGTGGAACACAACGCGCAGCGCCGCCGTGCTCTCACCGCCGTGCCACCGCGCATGTGGACATATCTCGTCGAAGCACCTCGCCTAGCCGAGGTAGTCGCAATAGGTCGCGTCGTCACCATGGAACTCGTGCGCTCCACGCCTAGCCTTGCTGTGGCCAGAGATGGCCAGTGTACCACAGCACAGCGTGGCCGTGCCACCATGGCCGGCGACAAGGTGGCTCTTGTACGTCCGTGCCTCCACTACCTTTGTCAGTCGATGCGGTTTGGTTTGTAGATCACGATGGTGTGGTTAGTTTCGCCGGAGTGCTCGTCGTCGGTGAGATAACGCCAGCCGACCACCATGCTCTGCTTTGGCTCACTGATGGGTGGACCCCGCTGACCCGTGGGTCCCCTCTCAGCGACTGCTAGTTAGGGTTTCATTTATTTCTTTTATAGATTTTTGTACTAACTTTGAAAAATCATAAGTTGAGTTGTAGATGTCCATTTTGTGAACCAAATTTTGTTGTGTTCCTTATGAACTGTTGTATTTTATAAAAATATGATATGTACAGTTCTAGTATTTTTATTAGTGAATAAAATATGGCTAGATAAGTACTTTTTGAATGCTTACAATTTTGAAAAATATGAAACTTGAGCTAGGAATATGATAAAATTATGATTCCAATTTTGTTAGTCTTGTGCTGATATGATGTAGCTAGGAAAAATATTAAGCTTGCTGTAAACTTGATTGAAATATGATCTTTCTATTTATCTATTAATAAATGGTGTTTTCTAAAGAAAATTATAGGGATACAAATATGTAACATTTTGCCCTGCAAATTTTTATGAGTAGTATGCCACTAATGTGAAGCTAGGAAAAATATATAATCTATTGTTTGACACTGATCTATAGGGTTAACTATTTTCACTAAAATAAACATTGCTAGCTTGTCAATTTTATATAGGATGTTATACCAGCCGAAAGGGTATGAAATTTTCACAATAGCCTATTGTAAGCACTAGAAAGCTATTGTAATTTTATGAGAATTTATTGTGCACATTTGATATATGTTTGTTATTTTCCCTAATTATCTAATTAAATAAATAAAGGCATTTAAATAAATAGATTGTGCTTGACCATAATGTTTTCTATGGTGCTTGTGATGCATATGAACTGTTAATGTCAATAGTAAGGCTTAGAAGCAATTGGTTGTATGCAACTAATTAATTATTACTTTATAATTCAAATAAGTGGTTGCATGTATAGTTTCGGTTGAATTGATGATTTCATGTTGATAATGGCCTTGCCTTTAAAACTTGTTAATAACAAAGTTGTAGATAACATACTAATCTACCTCGTGTTAAATTTTCATGGTCATAGGCCTTAGGGTTTAAGACTTTTGGCTGTTAGAAGTTTGCTGCCCTAATTGTTTGCTCTCAGGACAGATTTGCTTGACTGAATTGTTTGACCAACATAACTGTTGAATCACCTTAAGAGTATTAAAAGAAATTTGTAGACAATTTCATAAGATTTATAGAATGTCCACAACCATATGATTTTGATGTATATAACTCCAGTTATGGTTAAAACAAGTAGCTGCTGTTTTGTAGTTCGGTAAATAAGTTGCAGAAGTGTTTGCTTAAGTAATAGAGAAGAGATATACACCTACTCTGTAGAATGGGATGCACTTGTTATTACTTTAACACCATGCTGTTGAAAATACTTACAAGGTTGCATTCATCACATGTTATCATTTTATACGTGTCATCATACATGCATTCGCGATATCTTGTTCCATGATCATGCATATAGCATCGACCAAGGAGATAACGTTGCTAGAATCCAACGAAGAAGAGGAAGGGGATCAGCAGGAGACTCCTCAAGCCGCAGCTCCAGGAGAAGAGGAGCTGACTCCAGAAGAGCTCCCTGAGTGCCCAGATCACCGCCCCACCTCTTTCCTCAAAGGCAAGCCCCAGAGCATTCTAAGTCTCCCGCTGTTTTACAAAATACTACTTTAGTCCTTTATGATTGCTACATTAGGTTATAAGAGTTGACTGGAAACACTTGATGCATAGAACTACCTTATCCAGATATATACACCTTTAACCCTATGTAGGTCTAAGATCGAATATATGCTTAGCCATGCTTAGACCGGTAGAAGTCGGGTGATTTCCATCACTGCGAGATATAGGTGGTTACCGAAAACGCGGTTGGCTATATTTGGTATTGTGGAAAAGAACAATGGGATAATGTTAATGGAGGCGGAAGCGGAGTCTATGTGTGGGTTGACTCATGTGATTTCATCATGTGTCGATTAGGGACCGTTCCGTTGTTGGCCCTTCCGACAAGATTGAGCGCATGCCTATCACTTAGCTGGCCGGATAACTCGTTTCGACCGCAAAGCCGAGTAGCTCAGCTCAGGCCAAGCCCTGCTCTATAAAAGTGCGCACTCTAGATGGTAGTAAGGATGTGCGGGGAGCCAGCCTTGAGTCCAAGGGCAGGGTAGTCCTGATCGTCCTGGCAGCTAGTTGTCCCTGATTGTGCGGCGCTGGGCGAACCCGCAAAATATGTACTTGAGTTGAACCAAAAGTGACCTAAGGTGACCGTTGATCTGGTCTGCCTGGGTTTGTGTCAGAAATAAATTCCCAGCTGGTTGAAATCGATTCGAATCGCCGTCTCTCCCAGATAGTGAGAAACTTGGCTAGCACCAACATCGTAGTAATTGTATTATGGAATGTGATGGTTCGGATAAACATGGAATTACTACACCTGCTATGGTTACTATTGTATGCTCTTAAAATGACATACCCCATGTTTGGCATATGATAGTTGCTAATCTAGAGATGAATAGCTATAATTAACTTGATGACCAAAGTATAATTGTATAATTGAGTTAATCGCTTTTTATGCAAAATATTGTCATGCTACCTCCACTTATACAGCCTTGCATAATCTTTGGAGTCATTTTATTTCTGGTTTATGACGGATAAGTCTAGCTGAGTACCTTCTCATACTAAGGATTTTATTCCCATTGTTGTAGATGGTACCGTCTATCATGGCTATTGCAGGAACTGCTTCTATCCCGTCGTGGATGAGGAGTGAGCCTTGGGCAGGCATCTTTAATAATCCTTCTATATGCTTTTGTGGATTGTGATCATGTGTTGGCACTGTATTTGAACTATGTTGACAAATGCTAGTTTCGAACTTAATTTGCTTCCGCTACTATCTATCGAACTTGGTTTGTAATAACTCTATTTCGTACTCTGATGAATGAAGTGTATCTGTGAACTTTATGTAACGTGTGATATGTATGTTGAATCATGTACAATCTTGGTTGTATGTGGATCATTTATCGAGACCCATCATGGTATTCGACGGACTACCGGGTTTATATGGGCTCAAGTATGATAGTACGACCGTTTGAGGGCTGCCATTGTACTTGTGCTCTTATAAATTAGTCGGTTCTACGACAGTTACTTTCTTACGCCTACCCAGAAAGTTACACCCTACTAGTAGAGGTCCTGATACTACATCAAGCCAGAGCCATATGGCTTGAAGTTGTATTGTATGTCCCAGGTGGCCGCTCCACGAATAGGTCCTTAGGGAGGGCGGACACAGGTACCCCCAGAAATCAGGCCAAGCTCCAATAACCATTCCCCTTTTTCAAAACCTTAACCATGATGCTATAATCATCCTTACTTCTCCATTATTAAAGTAGCCATTAATCATCATTAATCATTAATCATCATTAAAGTAATCATTAGTCATGATTACTATCATTAACATGTAGAAGTGGTGAGTGGAGCAGCTAAGCATAACTACACTACCCAAAGCATATACCCCAGGAATACAAGGAATGTAATAAAGGGCTAGTCATGTCCTTAGGGTTTGCATAATTTAGACACATGCAATGAAAGTAGAACGATTCATAATGAATAGGTAAAATATGATCAAACGGTGCCGGCACTTGCCTTTTTCCCAAAGTTTTAGCTGCTCAAAATCCTTAGCTTCTATCTTCTAGTCTCGAGCTTCTGCTTCGACTGTCAGTGTTCAACTCCTAGTCTTTAGCTCTAACGAACCGCTCATCTTCTACTCATAGCAAACCAAGCAACACAGACGGACAAACAAACTTGACTAAGAACAACACACCACTCAAAAGAACGCTTGAAAAGAGCACACTAAATGGCATGGCATAATGCTAAGGTCATGAGAGCACAAAAACGACCAAGAACGGAGCTATCGTTAAAGAGGACGCGACTATCGAGACTTGCATTGTAAAAAGGCAAAAGACTACGAAGTGCATTTATTTTATTTTAATAAAACAAGATGGTGGACATTTTCAAGAAACATCATGAAGTTCAATTAAGTGAAATTATGGTTTAACAAGAAAAGATAGAATTAAACCTTAGTCATATTTTATTTAATAACTTTTCATAGTATTTAACTTATTTGAATATTCATAATTTAGAAAACATAGAACATGTGTGAGCAACTAATTGAATCTCATATGTTTCGTGTTTAAACTAAACAAGTTATAATTAAGAAACATTTAAGTTGTTATTGATCATGTTTGCATTTATTTATAAAAGGTCAAATTATAAACCTATGTTGCTGTTAATTCAAAAAGACAATAAATAAACATTAATCAAATAAATATTTAAGTTGAAATTCAAAAGTGTAGAACATGGTAAACATCATTGCTAACACGTAGCTTACGTCGCTGCGAAGCTAACGCAACAAGAACCTTCTAAATCAGAACTAAAACGCACAAAATATGACTAAAACTAGGTCTAGGGGCTTAACTGCAAAGAAAAACTAAATCTAGGGTCTAACAGACGAAACCAGGGGCTAGATCATAATTAAACATGACCAGCAAGGGCTAACTTGCAAAATTCGAGGGAATTGGATGGTGGATACTATTTCGCTAAAGCGTTGGGGCTAAAATAGAAAACTCGAGAGCTTATTTCTAAATACTTTTGAACTACAGAGGACCACGGGTTGATTTTTCAGAAAATACGGGGGCTCTTTTGTAAAAGTGCCTGGGCTGACCGGGTTGATCGTGTTGACGCGGTCACGTTTGCATGGTGTTGATGTGGCGCACACATGGCGCTGATTGGGTAGCCACGTGGCTGGTGACTAGGCTAGGTTGACTTTGGTTGATCGGGGCGTAGGGAAGATCTGAGCTGCTCGGCTCAGATCGAACGGCTGAGAGCGGCCAGCGAAAGATGGCTACCGGGGCGGCACAAGGCACGGTGACACCACCATGGATAGCGACGGCGGCTCGCCAAAGTCGAGTCGAACAGTGGCTACGGTGCTCGGCAGCTTGGGCAAGTGCGGCTCGACGTCGCGGTCCCAGGAGAGGCGGGCTTGGCGGTGGGCGGTGGCCAGGGCAGCGGTGTGTGTGGCGGCGGTGCTACAGGACACGACGGGGCTAGGTGAGCACATAGGGTGATGCGCAGCGTGATGGAGCGCGTGTTGCGCACCTTGCCGCGTGGTGGAGAACGGTCGGAGGCACGGAGTCCACGTGGTGGGATAGAACGGCGGCGACACGCGTGACATCAAACATCGCGTCGCTAGAGATCGAGAGAGAGGTCGGGAGAGGTGACGGTGGGTTCCTCACCTCGGGCGAAGGTTGTGGAGGAGTTTTTGTCGCTGGTGACGCAGAGACCGGATAACGGCGACGGTGGGCCGAGCTCGAAGGCACGGCTATGACTATAAGCGGCGCCGCTAGGGCTAGTAGGTGGTAGCGGTTGGCTCTGCTAGGGGTTTGAAAGGGTGCCACCCTTTAAAGCAAGCAGGAACCTCGGGGCACACATGGGCATGGATCGAATGGCGGTGATGACATCTCGCGTCGCGGAGGTCGGGGATGCTGGTGGCCGCATGGGGCCGAAAGCTAGAAGCGACTTAGGGCTTAGGCGGTAGGCGGGGCCTACAGTAGAGGCACATAGGCGGAGATGCGGGCCTTTGCATGGTGTTGCTGGTGCTGCTATGATCGGTGGGCTGAGGCCCAAGTAGAGGGGCACGCAGTGGGGCAAAGCTAGGGTGGGGCTGCAGAGACACAGGCGCTTCTTTGGGTGGTCTTGCGACCTGCAAGGCAGCGTCTTCTTTGAGAGATGGGGAGGTGAGCTGGCTAAACTGGGCTCCAAAAGAGGTGCGGGCCAAAACAAAAGAAAAGATAAAGGAAATGGAAAGATTTTTCCATTATTGAAATGAGATTTTTGAATGGGGTATTGAAACCAAAGTTTGATTCATAAATTTGAGATAATTTTAGAACATGTTTTAGTTTATTTTGGAAAGCTAAACATCTTTTCTTCTAAACACATTTGTAAAATGTTTTTCGGACTCAAATTTGAACTAGTTTTCAAATAGGACCTTTGAAGTTTTATTTTCAAAAAACAAAGAGGACCTAATCGTGGCTTGCTCGAATTTTAGAAATTTATTTTCCTCACAACAAAGACAAAGCAAAGGCACACAGGCAATAAACAAATCACCCCTTTTCTTTTAGTTCGTAAAAGTTTTAAAAAATCCACATTTTTCTCATTTTGCAACGACAACAACCAATAAAAATCTAGGAATATTTTAGAAAAAAAAATTAAATCCTTTATTTTATTTAGTGTTTTCTAATAACAATCCAAAATAGGAAATTTGGGCTATGATAGTGCGCATCCAACAGCTTGAGGGCGAACGGCGGGGATGCGAGGCAGCGGCCTTGGATGCTTTTGCCGGCGAGATGCTCTGCCTCGGCGGGGAAAAAGCAGAGGAGAGGGGAAATGAAGGGGATGACAAGAGGGTCCCACGGGGCCCGCGTCTCAGCGTCAGCAAGAGAGGAAGTAGGGGCGCGGGCGACTGTGAGCTAGGGCATGGCCTTGCTGGGCCAACTAGCGGTGCGCGTGAGTGGGGGCAGGCGTGGTGCTGGGATGCGAGGCCAGGCTGGCTGGGCTGCTTTGGTCCTTTCCTTTTCCTTCCTATTTCCAAACCCTTTTCAATTTCCTATTTCCTACTTCTATTTACACCTTGTGCACCTATACATGTATACATGTGTTGCCAAACACATATACATCCTTGTGGGGTCCACTAGGGGTCATCTAGGGTTTTAGGATCTGAACCAATGGTCGGCAACTCACACTCAAGCTTGTTTATTAAAAGTTGGTTGATTTTATTAGCCATTCATAAAATCAAGAAGATGCAAATCATGGGTTGTTTAAAATGCATATGATCAACCTTCTACATTGGGTTCTACTTGTGCAACTACAAGGGTGGTTTCTTAGTATGCACACTCACCATGCATGGGTTTTGTTAGAAAAAATTTTAACTCTGGATTTTTTATTCTTGGAAAGCTTGGGTTGTTACAAGGGGGGAGATGTCATGGTCCGAAAGAGGGCCCTCCCCAGTGGGCCAAGCAGACCAACCAGGGTCTAGGATGGGGCAGCAGACCCGGCCGAGGGTGCCCCTAGTGCGTCGACAGAGGGCATGACCAGGGGGCGGCGCCCCACCTCACCCACAGTATCCTGAGTTTTAGGTAATTTGGGAAAATAAAGGTATTCAGAAAAATAGATAGATAATTGTTGAGGAAAAGGAGAGTTAGAATTTGATAGGAAAAGAGACAGTTCTTCTTTAGGAAAGGAGAATCCAAGCCTATAAGGAGTCCTTGCTAGATTGCTTGGTGTGCAAGTCCGCTAGGGACCATAAAAATAGGGGTATTATAACTACTTCAACTCAAGAAGGAAATAGAGCCTTCCTCATTAAACAAATCTCTCCTCTTGCTTCGTCTCTAGCAACGCCACCCCTCTCCTGCCTCCATGCTACACACCACCACTACCTACCCACGCCGATGCCACCGCCGCATGTCACCGCCGCCACCACCGTACGCTACCGTCACTACCACCCTAAGCCACCTCAACCAACCCTGTAGAAAGGATCCTAACATATGTCCTCAGCAGGGCTAAGCTCCATGGTCAGAGAACTTTGTGGATAGCTCAGTGGCCTTCACCACACATGTGACACCCAGCCCAATTTGGTTATGGCCCGATAGTGGTCCATGAGTGTCATGTGCACATGTTAGTACCACCTTACTAGTTGAGCAAGGAAGGAACCAGATTATAAGCTTTTGTCTTCCAACCATATCACCTTTGGGATAACCTTTTACACATGAAGCAAGGACGAAAGTGTAAACAAGGTGATATGTGTAAGTGGGCTTGCCCATCGGATGGGCTAGGCTATGTGGTTTTGGAGGACGAAGTGTTACAACGTGCATGGGGTCTCTACCAAGTCTCTCCCTAATAGCTCTCCGCATCTTGTTCATTGTGGAGAGCTTTTGGCTAAATCTAACGAGGACTACTTTTGGCCAGACCTAACAAGCACATGACACCTATGGATATTCCCATGAAACTTAAGACTGAGGCGAGCTCGTTCCCATGTTTGCACAACTACATAAGTAAGAATTTGTTGCTGTCTAGGACATAATTAAGAATTTGTTTCTACCTAATGTTGGCACTTTTAATGTGCTTAGGGAATGATTTGACGATGCTATGAACCTTGGAGAGACTTCTTACATGGCCTTTGTAACACATGGGATGTGGATGCACCATGCTCAAAACCTATCTTGG
>CAJGYO010000667.1:0-190000 GCA_904845875.1 Miscanthus lutarioriparius | reverse complement strand
CCGTCGCCGTGCGCTGCTGCAGTGGCCGTGCCGCCATAGACCATCTTAGGCCGAGCTGGGTAGCCCAACGCGTGCGCGCGGGACCCCTGGTGCTTCCCCACCATTCCCCCGCCGCCACCGGCCCTTCTCCGGTCGCCACCGGCCGATTCCCCGACGTCCTCTGTTCAAGTTCGCGTCAGGGGCCCCGTGCTTGAATTCGACAAAGTGAAGGGGCCTAACTGCGAAGTCAGTGACTCATGTGAATAGTGCCTTAAGGACTGGTTTATAATTATTTTGCAGGAACTTTGGAAATTCATAGTAAATCGTAGAAAATTCGTAAAATAGTAAATGCGGACTTTTTGGAATCCTTGTGAAATTCTCTATGTACTAGATCAATAATATTACATGTTTTGGTTTAAAGGTTTAGCTGTAAAAATAGATTTAGGCAGTTAGGTTCTTAATGCTAGTCATGTCTTGTTCTTTTTATAACTGCAGTTATTTTACTCAATTAAATGTGAAATTTTTATGGAGTGTTACTGATGTGATTAGTAGTGTCTGGTAAAAATTTCAGTATTTTAGGCTTGATATATTAAGATCTATAAAAATAACAAATTACCTGTATTGCCTTACCACTATTCTGAATAGGTCTGCAAGATTAAATTAATTGGCTTAGTTAGGTTATGAATCATGACTTGATGATAATACATGAGTTGTAGTACTTTAATTATGCTTTTCAAAAAGCTCAATATCATGATTTTTGGTTAAGTAAATCTTGAGTTATACTTGCTTAAATATCAGTGGCTGTTTCTGCCCAAACTCTGACAGGGTTACCTTGTTGGTATTGTGGAGCCTCCTTAATAGTAGAATTAGCTTTAGGTGTTTACAAAAAAGTTGTTTAGAATTTGATAAGCTTTCTAAAAAGTCTAGAACCACATTTATTGGACATGTATAACTCCAATTATAGCTGTTTAAAATGGCATGTTAGTTTCTGTCTATGTTTTGGACAGAGATGCAATTATTGAATTAATTGACCCTTCGAACTGTAGAATCATCTTAATATGAGAATAGGAAAGTTGTAGCTAACTTCCTAAGCTTTTCAAAAAGTTATGGTTCATGTTTGTTGGAGGTCTAGAACTCCAGTTATGCTTCTCTGAAGTTCCTATCAGTTTTCTATACCACTGCTGTTGGGTTGCATTTGCAGTTTTGCTTGTGCAATTATTTTCGTGGTGTAAATGATGTTTGCTATGGTTGTAGTGAATACAAAAGTTGTAGAAAATTTCATGATCTTGCTTGTGTTCAACTTATAAGGCCGTAGGCCTGATAGTGTAGGAGTTACAAGACTTTTAAGTCTTCTGTCAGGTTTTGATTGTATTCTGAGCAGATCTGAAAGATGCTAGTGTTTGATCTAGTTAGGAATTGAATGAGCTTTTGGTGATAATAACAAAGTTGTAGATAATTAATATATCCAGATTCTGTTAAAATTTGGTGGTATTTGGTCTTGTGGTTTGTGAGTTATGCCTGTTTAAAGTTGGGTTACAGAATTGATTACTCTCTATCAATTGTGGACCAGTTTCTGTAAATATATAATTTTGACCTACTTAACTTGTGAATCATGCTATGATGGTTATAGATTAAATGTAGATAATTTCATAAGATTTCCAAAATGTCTTCTTGCAAGTCATTTGGATTTGTGTAACTCCAGTTATAGCTAAATCTTGTAGCTGTTGTTTGCATGTCCAGAAATTGGCAGATTCCAATTATAGTGTTTGCTTGGATATTGTTAAGTGTGACTTATGCCTTGAATGATGACTGAGTTAGAGCACCTGAGATCTTGGGAAACTTGTGTCATGCTTGGTGTTGTCGTCTTCTTTGCCATCTTAGCATGATAGATTGTGTGATGTTTAAGTTAAGCATGGCAAAGTACTTAAGTGTGTTAGTGTAAACTATGCTTGTCTTGCTTGCTATTTTGTGATGCGTCTCATGGTACTATTCTTCATATTTATGCACTTGCATATTGCATCTCATCTAGGTACGCTAGATGCACCACGTGAAGGATGGGATGTTGGAGCCAAACCCGAAGACCTCGTTTGATGGATCTATCCCGAAGATGGAAGGACTAAGCAAGTGCTAGGACCTGAGATGTCACCAGGACGGTGCAACCTAACTGAACTGACTTGTGTCGGATCCCAGGCAAGCCCCGGAGCATATTAAGTCTCCTAATTTCCGAAATGCAGTTACAGTATTATTGTTACATATATATATTGTTGCATTAAGTTTAGGTGTTGGATGCAAACACTTGCTGCATTGGTTACCCGATCCTTGTCCAGATATTGATACCCTGAATCCTATGTAGCTCAGGCTCGTGTAGTGCTTAGCCCTGCTTAAACACGGTAGAAGTCAGGTGATTTCCTGTCACCTGCGAGATATAGGAAGATACATATGGCACGGTTGGCTATATTTGCTATCGTGGAAAAGAACCAGTCTTAATTTGAAATGAAGACCGGAGGGAGGCTTGCCGGTTTGCAGTGACTCCGTCTGTGTCGATTAAGGACTAAATCTTGGAGCCTTTCCTGTTCATGTTGAACGCATGCCTCTCTCTTAGTTGGCCGTGTCCGAAGACCGACCGCGAAGCCAAGTAGCTCTCCTCAGGCCGAGAGTCGATAAGTATAAAGTGCGCCTCGGAAGGGAGCCATAGGCGTGAGTCCAAGGGCAGGTGATTTAAAAGTCCTGATCATCCTGGCAGAAGGGTAATCCCTGAGAGTGCTGGCGCTGATCGAACCCACGAATTTGGTTCCTGAGTTGTCCCAAAGGTGACCCATGGCTACCCTTGCAAAGTATGCCAGGGTGAGAGTTAGGAATACCCCCTCAGCTGAGTTGTAATTCGATTCAAGTCACCGTCTCTCCCGGTTAGTGAGAACTTGACGGGCTTATCTCCAAAGTAGATACACTAAATAATATAATGGTTCAGAAATGATGATATGATGACGACAGCCTTATTATACCTGCTATGGTTAATATTGTTTGCTCCTAATAAGTGAGTGCTCTAGTACAAGTGCTAATCTAGTGGATAGGTAAATGATGATAAACTTGATGCTAAGTTTAAATTGGGCACTATATTCATAAGCTCTTTTATGCAACTATGTCAAGCTAGCCTACCTCATAAGCCTTGCATGACTCTTGGTGTCCTTTATTTCTGGTTTTGACGGGTAAGTCTAGCTAAGTACCTTCTCGTACTCAGGGTTTATCCCACCATGTTGCAGGTGAAGTTCTCGACCTGTGAAGATGGTGGCTAACCGCCGGTGGCTCAGTGATTTTATAGTTACTTCTCATCTATATGCTTTTGTCGGATGATGTCACTTATGCTAGCAATATATTTGGAACTTATATTAATGTAATCATTTGAAAGCTATGTTGTTTTCACTAAACGGTTTTGAAACCCAAACTGGTACTTTTAATTGTGAACCCAGTTGTAATATTATTTCCGCTGCAACCCTGTGTATGTGATGTGTATTTGCTTAATCACGCGATCTTGGTTGTGATGTTGATTTACCGAGGTCTTTCGGGACACTCGGCGGACTACAGGGTTTATATGAGTGAAGGTATGTGTGTGTCAACGTGTTAGCGGGGATAGCCATACTTGATCTTGTATAAATTGGGCGGTTCTGTTATATAGTCAGGTCTGACCGTGGGGGAGTACTGCGGTCGGCATACCCTAAAAGAATGGCATAGTAGCCTAGTATTCTATACCGGGTGAACCTCAGCAGAATAGAGTAGCTAAAAGAATCAATCGCACCCTAATGGATATGGTGGATAGTATGATAAGTTACTCCACCTTACAGTTGAGCCTGTGGATGGAGGCGTTGAAAACGACCATTCATATTCTCAATAAAGTATCAAGAAAGTTGGTGCCCAAAACATCGTATGAGTTGTGGACAGAAAGAGTACTCTCACTAAACACTTGAGTGTGTGAGGGAGCTCTGCTGAGGCTAAAGTATTTAACCCAAACATTGGGAAACTGGATCCCAAAATAGTAAGTTGTCATTTCATTGGCTATAAAGAAAAGTCAAAAGGTTTTTGTTTCTACTATCTAGAGTGACATACAAAGTTTGTGGAAATGAGACACACTGTTTTCCTAGAGGATGAAAAGATCAGGGAGAGCATGGTAGCTCGAGAAATTGACCTTGAAGTGAAGCAGGTGTATGTGCCCACTCCAATGATTCATGAGCCATTTTTCTCACTACCTGCTATAACTGCACCGACAGTGCTAGATACTGTGGTGCCAGCACCTGTTATTATCCCACATGTGGCAACAATGAATGACGATGAAGAACATGTTCCTCAGGATCATATAGAACCTATTGCCACACATAAGGGGGAGCAACAACAGCCTCAAATAGAAGATGTGCCAAATGTGAAGGCCCCTTGAAGGTCTGAAAGAGTTAGTAAATCAGTTATTCCTGCTGATTATGAAGTGTACAACACTAAAAAATTTCAAATGGAGGATGATCCCACCTCATTTGAATAAGCCATGAAAAGTAATCATTCATCAAAGTGGCTTGAGGCCATGGAAGATGAAATGAAATCAATGAATGCCAATATAGTTTGGGACCTAGAAATAATTCCTAAAGGAGCCAAAACAGTAGGCTATAAATGGGTCTACAGAACAAAACTTGACTCTCAAGGGAATATAGAGACATATAAAGCGTGACTTGTGGCAAAAGGCTTTATGCAAAGAGAAGGGATTGATTACAATGAGACATTTTCTCCAGTCTCATGTAAAGTTTCTTTCAGAATCATAATGGCATTAGTGGCACATTACGATTAAGAATTACATCATATGGATGTAAAGACGGCATTTCTCAACAGAGACTTGGAGAAAAATGTTTACATGGCACAACCAAAAGGTTTTGTCATGGAAGGAAAAGAACGAATGGGATGTCGCCTAAAGAAATACATTTATGGATTAAAGCAAGCTTCAAGACAGTGGGACTTGAAGTTTGATCAGTCAATAAAGAATTTTGGGTTTTAAAAGAGAATGTAGAGGACAATTGTGTCTATGCAAAGTTTAAGAATGGGAAGTTTATCTTCCTTGTCCTGTATGTAGATGATATCTTACTTGCTAGTAGTGATGTCAGTCTACTATAGGAGACAAAGAAGTTTTGTCCTCAAAACTTGATATTAAAGATCTTGGCGAAGCCTCGTTCGTTCTAGGGATCGAGATTCACCGAGATAGAAAAAATGGTATAATGACTGTCACAAAAGACATACATGGAAAAGATTTTAAAGAAATTCAGTATGCACAAATATAGTCCCTCACCTGCTCCTATAGTCAAGGGCGACAGATATGGGGATTTTAAATGCCTCAGGAACCAATATGAGCTCAATCGATAAAGTAAAAGTGGTTCTATGTCCTTCAGCTGTCGGAAACTTGCAACATGCTCAAGTATGTACGCGCCCTGACTTGGCATTTGTTACCGAGTTTTACTTGGCAGATTCTAGAGCAATTCTGGAATAGAACACTGAAATTAGTAAAGAAAGTCTTGCATTATTTGCAAGGAACGAAAAGCCTCATGATGACATATAGAAGATCTGATTCACTCCACATGGTGGGATATTCAGATTCTGATTATGCGAGAGTGAATGCATATCTAGACGTGGATTTTCTATCATCTCGCAAATGGGAGCTATTTCATGGAAAAGCTCAAAGTAAATTGTCACTACATCATCCACAATGTATGACAGTTTGTAGCGTGTTATGAGGCAACGGGCAGGTGAACTAACTAACGAAATTTATACCCAGTTTGAAGGTGGTTGACGACATCTATAGACCACTAAAGTTATACTGCGATTATAATCTGGCAGTAAAGGATGGTCACAACATAAGTCAAGTGGTGCTGCCAAACACATTGACATAGAGTATTATGTTGTGAAAGATAAAGTCCAGGATCAAGTCATAAGTCTTGAGCATATAAGAACAGAAAGGATGCTCGCGGATCTGCTTACAAAAGGCTTACCACCCAACATGTTCAGAGGACATGGTGTTTAGAGAATATGTAGCTAGCTTGGGTTTAAGGGAAAACCTAAAATATTCCTGGACAAAAGAAGGCCAAAAGATAAGTATCTATTTCAGAACAGAGTAGTGAGTTGTAGCTGTTAAGTCTATCGGCAATGGACCGTGACGATGAGACATGCTCTATGAGCTAATCTGTAATGGGATGAACAAAAGTAAATGATATGAAAGTGAAAGATGGAATGAGATCAAGGGGGAGAATGTTAGTTGATCTCCACCAATAGGCACAACGGCCTATTGGGCCCTTGTCTCTGCTCCCTGATCGGGGAAGCCCAACCCTAACTGGTTGGTGGGCCCCTGTCGCACAGCACATATATATAGTGGAGTGGGGAACTGGGCTCAGGGAACGAGGTTGACCGGAGCCGCCACACCCACCTAAAGAAAACCCTAATCCGATCCTAAAGAGTGCTGTCAGCGATGGGATGTGCCCCACCACCGCCGTCGCTCCCCTGCAGGGTCTCCACCGTTCCACAGCATCGCCACCACCTCGTCTCCTCACCACCGTGTCGAGCACCGGCTTCCGGGAGGCTGCAGCAAGGCGTGCAGAGGAACCCGAACATGAGTCTTACTATGGATCTACAGTTACACACAGAGAGGTACATACACATCGATCCTAACAGTGGCAACAACCCTGTACAACTGATAAAAAATTTGATTGTCTGTGTACCTCTCTTTACTTCTTGTATTAATTACTTCATGTCTTAGTTTTGTGCTTTACTTGTTGTGTGCAAGTTCTTTTGGCTGACATTAGGTTTGCCGTTTGCATCCAAGGACCTTATTCATAGACTGAATCTTGCTAAGGACTTGTTTAGTTTGATAGACCTAAAGACTCATTAGTGTGTTCTTTTTAGTCTTAGGTACTTCCATGCAAGTTGGTGAAGTAATTCTTGGAAAGGCTAAGATTGTGACACTTTAAATTTCTAGAGCTCAATTCACTCCTCCCTCTTTGGTCATTTGGTCCTAACACCCTCCATCAACTCCCACAAGTAATTTCGAAAACCCTTCCCACACAGTTTCCTAATGTACTGTAAATGTATGTAATGAGACTAATTTTTCACACGGAAATGCAATAAGCTAGGCTCCGAATCAGATGGCTTTTAGACAGAATTTTGTTAGTAGTTTGGAAGGTTTCAAACTTTTAACTGACGATGTTGCTGTTCTACTACTTCCCTAAGTGCGAGCACCTCTTACTTTTTTGAAATTTTGGAATCATTACTCTACCACAGAACTGCAAGCAATGAAAACAAATTCAACAGTAATAGTAGTAAGTAGTTCTTGTCCAGTATACCTCCACGGCATGAATCAATGCCTTCGATAGCGGGGTGCTGCCACCGGCGTCACCCGAATTCACTGTCATGGAGGCTTTGTCTTGGCCTTCGGCTGACGTCGATGAGTTGAGGGTGCAGTTGAGGCAAGTTCTTATGAGCTTCATGGCCTTTTTTGACTGCTCCCTGCAGTGCGAGCTCGAGGCCTGCAGCAAGGAAGTAGTGTTAATAGCATGCTGCAAAAAGGTCAAAGTTAGCTTTGTTTTTTCCCTAAGCTACAAATTTGTTGTTTCAAATAAGCTCTTAAGACTTATTAAGCATTTTTGCTGAGGTATAAACTTTCTTACTTAATATCCGAATCGTGCATAAATGACAAACTCACTACGTGCTATGTTGTACACTAAGGGTGTGTTTGGTTTGAGAAAAGATGTGGTCCATCACCTACGTACTCATTCCTCACTTTTTCGTTTGGTTTGTTGAATGAAATAGGTTAATGCGTCATCATCCTATTCCGCTAGCTAATAATTTGTGCTAGTACGAGGAATAGAGTCATTCCGCTAAATTTGAGGAATAAACTCATGATGCACCACCCATCTAAGATTGAGCGGCTCCTCGAACCAAATACCCTATAAATGTTAGACCCATAACTCTGCATGGGTCGTCTCTCCTCATCTCTGTAGTGGGTCTCATCAAAAAAAAAATTGGTTTATTGATTGTAACATGGGAGCCAGCAGCGATAAATTTGATGAGTTGAAAATACCAACCAGGAAGATCAGCAACAACCAGGAAAGTTGGGACCTATGGTGAACCATTTTGCAGGTCCATCACATCGAACTGCAAACTAATAGTATGGTACCTAGGCAAAGACAATACTCCTGATCAAATTTTATAGACATATTTAACATTTTGTTTTGCATTTATTATGTCTGTAGTGGATGTAACTGAATTATTATCTCTTACAGCCTGTTGGGACACGCCATATTTATATGGGTCAAGTCCCCTAGAAGAAACTCAACTAGCGTCATTGGAGTGGCATGTAAAACTCACCCCACCGGGGTCGTTTGTAAATTTTCGCTTGCCTATATAATGCCAAGAACATGAGGGCAAGGGGGGCTTTCTCCTCTCCCCTCTATTTTTTCGCAAACCCTAGCCGCCGCCTCACTCTCCCCTCCTGTGTGTTGGAGCCTTCGTCGGCAGGCCTTCTCCCGTCAGCCTTCTCTGGGAGCCTTCTCCGACCGGCCTCCCTCGGGAGCCTTCTCCTGCCAAGCCTTCGTCAGCCGGCCTTCTCCCGTTGACCTTCTCCAGCCAAGCCTTCGTTAGAGCCTTCTCCCGCCGGGCCTTCAACGCCAACCTTCTCCGTTCGGGCCTTCGTCGCCAGCCTTCTCCGCCCGGGCCTTCGTCAGAGCCTTCACCGGCCGGGCCTTCGTCACAGCCTTCTCCAGCCGGGCCTTCGTCGAAGCCTTCTCCGGCCAGGCCTTCATCGGCAGACCTTCTCCGCACCAAAGAGCCTCCACCTCTCCAACCTGTTCGGGATGCTTGTCCCAACATTATCGCCGACCGTGCTCGGCACGAATAATTTTTTTGAGAGTGAAGGTTTGATCCTACGAAAACCCCCGAGGAAAGGTAAGATCCTCGGGGCAAAGGTATGATCTCCTTAAACCTTACTAGATAGCGGAGGTGATAGCTTCGGATAAAACCTTTCCAACCTATTTCAAATATATATAGAAAAAAATAATGTAAAACATGTAAGAAAATATAAATTAAAAAAATTAGAGCCTTCGGCCCACCTTTAAAAAATTACACAGGCTCTCAAGCCTTCGGCACTTATTTAAAAGAATATATATATATATATATATATATATATATAAACAGCCTTCGTCAATTTTTTTTCACAGCCATCACTAAACAAAAGATAGTGGGGAGTTTTGTTGCGAAGGCTAACCAACAAGCCAGATTAGCACTTGTGCTTCTGTTATGCAGGTCGTCGGTTACTTTGATAGCCTGGGCCTTCGTTTTGGTGGAAGAAGGGAATATGGAATCTCAGAAGTTGAAACTCAATTTTCTTTTGGGGCCTTCGCAACCTACGGACCTCAAGATTATTTTCTAGTTTCTCGGATTTCTCCTAGACACGAGAACGAAGCCCAGCCAAGCTTTCGACAATGCTCCGAATGAGAACAACCGCCTTGGTCAACAGCCTTCATAAGTGAAGCCAAAAGTCTAGATTTTTCTTAGAACACCCTTCGTCAGTAAAGACGAAAATTGGGTTCTTTCTCAGAGCATCAGCCTTCAAGTAGTTTCATCAGCCTTCACCTGAGAAGCCGAAAATTATGTTTTTCTTTAAGCATCAACCTTTGATCAGTTTTATCAGCCTTCGACATTGAAGCCAAAAATTGGTTTTCTCGGAGCATTAGCCTTCGATCAGCTTTACCCGCCTTCATCAAAAAAGCCAGAAAACTTAACAACAATAGTCTTTGTGAGCAGCCTTCGCTAGTGAAGCTAGCCTTCTTTAGCAACCTTCATCACCAGAGCTAAGGTTTGAACCTGTTAGAACCTCGAGGGAAGGTGGGGGCCCCCGTCGCGCAGCGCTATAAAGAGGAAGGTGGGGGCCGGGGCGCAAGGTATCAGATTCACCGCAGCCGCCAGCGTCCCACCATGTCCTCACCCTAGTCCGATCGTGAGGGTGCGCTGTGAGCGACGGGAAGCTCCACTGCCTTCACCGCTGCCTCCAAACCGCGCCTGCACTCCTGCCTTCTTCGAGACCCTAGCGGGCCCATCAAGCTACTGCTACTTCCTCGCCGGCGCCATGGCCGCGACTTCACTGGGCGAGGTACATCATCAAGTTCTCTATCTAAGTTAAGTCATTGCCCACTAGATCTGCACCTAGAGGTCCTACAAATGCTATCAATGGTATCAGAGCCAGGTTTCTTGTAGTGTGTAGATCAAATCTGGGGTAGAAAAGTGAATAGAAATGTAGTGCCCACTTCAGTGATTCAAAACAACGAACTTCTCAATACATGTTGATGTTGTATGACTTATACAACACCTGTTGTTGGCTCTTCGAAAAAGATGAATAATATAAATAAGGATCTTGTGATACAGGAGCCTGTAGAATCAATTACCTTTTGGCAATGAAGAGATACAACAGCCCCACACGAAAGTGCCAGTAGCTGAGGCCCTAGAAGGTCTCAAAGAATTAGTAAACTAGTTTTCTGATGACTATGAAGTCTATATTAGTGAAGAAATTAAAATGGAGGGTGATCCCACCTCATTTGAAGAAGTCATGAGAAGCTTTTACTCTTTTGAATGGCAAGAAGCTATGAAAGTTGAAATAAATTCGATGAATACCAACAATGTTTAGGACTTAGAAGAAATTCCTAATTGAGCCAAAACAGTAGGCTGTGAAAGGGTCTACAAGATAAAATGTGACTCCTAAAGGAATGTGGAAAGATATAAAGTATGACTTGTAGCAAAATGCTTTACACAAAGAGAATAAATAGATTACGATGAGAGTTTTATCTTCAGTCTCATCCAAGGACTCTTTTAGAATCATAATGGTGTTATTAGCACATTACGATTTAGAGTTACATCAGATGGATGTAAAGACGGTATTCCTCAATGGGGATTTGTATGAAAAATGTTTACATGGCACAACCCAAATGTTTTGTCATGGAAGAAAAAGAATGTATGGGATGCCGCCTGTAGAAATCTATTTATGGGTTAAAACAAATCTCTAGATAGTAGTATTTGAAGTTGATGAAACGATAAGAAAGTTTAGGTTTAAAGAAAATAAGGACAATAGCGTTTATACGAAGTTCAAGAATGGAAAATTCTTTTTCCACATCCTGTGTATAGATAACATCCTACTCACTAGTAGTATTGTTAATCTGTCATTGGAGAAGAAGTCTTTGTCCTCAAGTTTCAATGTGAATGATCTTGGTGAAGCCTCATTGGTTTTAGGAATTGAAATTCACCGAGATAGATGAAAAAGGGTACTAGGACTATCGCAAAGTCATACTTAAAAAAGATTCTAAAGAAATAAAGTATCCATACGAGTAAACCTACGCCTGCTCCTATAGTCAAGGGTAATAGATTTGGGAACTTTCAGTGTTTCAGAAACCAATATGAGATCGATCAAATGAACATGGTTCTATATGCTTTAGCTGTTGGAAGCTTAATGAATGTACAAGTAAGAACTTACCCTGACGTAGCTTGCGTATCTGGGATATTTTGGCAGAAGTCCAGTCCAGATATAGATCACTAGAATGGAGTTATGAATGTCTTACAATTTTTGTAAAGTATCATTGGCCTCATGCTGAGTAAGAAAGAACAAGTACTCTCAAATAGTTGTGGGTACAAATGTTAAGTTTTGGCAAAATGTGTAATGAAATCCATAGTAGTGGCTAACACTCGCAGTTGGAGTATTATTATAGAAAAGCTCCAATGAAACAGTTGTGGTGTCAACAATGATGCACACCATAGTATAGCTTGTTATGAGGCCTCAGGAACAGGCAAAAGTGGTTAAGGGAATATATACCCGGATTTAACAATGATAGTCAACAACAATAACCATTTAAAGTAGTTAACTCCTAAGACAACAGGTCAAGTGTGCTGCCAAACATATTGATATTAAGTTATATGTTGTAAAGGAGAAAATCCAGAATCATTTTGAAAGCATTGAGTATATAAATACCAAGCAAGTACTTGTAGATCCGCTTATCAAAGGCTAACCACCTAGTACGTTCAGAGAACACATAGTTGACATGGGTTTACGGGAAAGCCTATGATTTCTGGATACTAAGGGCCTAGTTGAGAATCTGTTTCAAAACAGAGAGGTGCATTGTAGCTGTTTAATATAATGGCAACTGGCCATGACGATGAGGCACGCTCTATGCACTGATCTGCGATGGAATGGAAAAAAGATAAAGTAAGTTAAGTTTAAGTCATAAGGTGAGATCAAAGGGGGCAATGTTAGATTGATCTCCACCAGTTGGCCCAATGGCCAATTGGGCCCTTGATCCGTGCCCTGATCAGGGGCGCCCAGCCGTTCTCCTGGCTGATGGACCCCCGTCGTGCAGCGCTATAACGAGGAAGGTGGGGGCCAGGGCGCAGAGTACGAGGTTCACCGCAGCCGCCAGTGCCCCACCATGTCCTAACCCTAGTCCGATCGTGAGGGTGCGCTGTGAGCGATGGAAAGCTCCACTGCCTTCACCGCTGCCTCCAAACCACGCCTGCACTCCTGCCTTCTTCGAGACCCTAGCGGGCACGTCAAACTACTGCTACTTCCTCGCTGGCGCCATGGCCGCGACTTCACTAGGCGAGGTACATCATCAAGTTCCCTATCTAAGTTAAGTCATTACCCGGTAGATCTGCACCTAGAGGTCCTACAAATGCTATCAATCCAACATGTGCTTTGCAATCTCTTAACCTTCGTTTTCACAATTATATGACTATTATTGCACATATATATATATATATGCATATATATATATATACATATATATATACATATATATATATACATATATATATACATATATATATATATATCAACCACTAACCTTTTTACATGTGTTGAAAGCACCCTGTTGCAGGAATCAAACAAGCACAAGTGAGTATCTCTCACCAGTTTATAAATTCTCACCAGCTTATACTGACTAATAATCTTTGCTCTTGTGATTTATCTTGTCACAATTTTGATTTAACCTCCATCTCTCGAGGCAATTTTCAAAAATTAACCTCCACATAAAACTTGTTACCAATGTGACCAAGAAAGTTGTCGCGACCTTCGCCACACCCAAAGGCATGGCCTAAGTGGCTATACATGCTTGGCCCTAACCTGGCTAACTTAAAACATTTTTTTAATTTTTATTGAATCTCTTTTTGTTACTAACATTAAGGTCAGCACCACTGTAAGTATCTCTTATTCTTTCAAGCTAACCCTCCCTAGAGTATATTTTCTTCGTTGTATGCATGTTTTTTATAATCTCAAGATACATAGTTTATATTAGATAGTAGCCCCCCATGAAATTCAGCCTTCGTTAGTCGATGGCCTTTGTCAGCTATCAGCCTTCGTTAGTCAATGGCCTTCGTCAGCTATCAGCCTTCGTCAGTCAATGGCCTTCGTTAGCTATCAGCCTTCGTCAATCAATGGCCTATGTCAGCTATCAGCCTTCATCAGTCAATGGCCTTGGTCAGTTATCAGCATTCGTCACTCAACAGCCTTCGTCAGTTATCACTCTTCGTAGTCAGTGACTTTCGCCAGTCAGTGGCTTTGCCTTCATCAATCAGTAATCTTCATCAGTTATTGGCCTTCGTTACTCAGTGACCTTCGCTAGTATGTGACCTTAGCCAGTCAATGACTTCGCCTTCATTAATCAGTAATCTTCATCAATTATTGGCCTTCATCAGTCAGTGACCTTCGCCAGGTCAGTGACCTTAGCCAGGCAGTGGCTTTGCCTTCATCAATCAGTGATCTTCATCAATTATTGGCCTTCGTCAGTCAGTGACCTTCGCTAGTCAGTGGCTTTGCCTTCATCAAGCAGTGGTCTTCATCAGTTGTTGGTCTTCGTCACTCAGTGGTCTTGGTCAATCATTTGCCTTCGCCAGTCAGTACTCTCCATCAATCAAGCGGTTCTCATGAAACATTCAACCTTCATCAGATATCTTAGTGATCCTCTATGTGTCAATGATTTTTTTAGTCAACAACCTTCGTCTATCAGCAGCCTTCGTCAGTTATTGGCATGCGTTAGTCATTGCCTTTCATCATTTGTTAGTAGTCCTCATCTATCAATGGTTTTCAGCAGCCTTCGTCAGTTATCAGCCTTCGTCAATCAATAGCCTTCGTCGGCAAGCAGCCTTCGTTAGTCATTGACCTTTGTCAGCCAGCAGCCTTCATCACTTATTGTCCTTCGTTAGTTGGTGGCCTTCGCCATTCAGTGGCCTTCGTCATTTGACAGTTGTCGTCATTCAGCAACCTTCGTCTATCTGTAGCCTTCGTATTCAGCAACCTTCATCAATTGGTAGCCTTCGTCATTCAACAGCCTTTGAGCCAGCAGCCTCCATTAGAGATCGACTTTCGATAGCCACCAAACCTTTGAACCCACAAACACTAACAAGTTTTTCTCTTTTTTACGGGATGTATTATTCATTTTTTTAGGTTTTTATAATATGCATTAACCAAATTTTACCAGAGCTAACCTTCATAGGGAACTGATCCTTTTTATGATCAATGGTACCGATCACATCTGTAACCATGCAGGTTCTTGAATGGCAGCCTTCGCTAGCCATCCAAAACTACAACCCTCTCATTCGATGGCATTATTTCTTATATGAAGAGCTTATTTTTTGTTCAAGCATAACCATCATTCTTGCAGGGTGTATAATATGTTTACCCCATTTAATATTTTCATGCAAGTGCACTTACTTGCATCATCACATACATACATGCATTTCATTGCATTGCACCGCAATAACCCGACAAAGACCTGTCTACAACAGGCATCGGGACCTTCGCTCTCTCAAGACCTTAAAAAACTTCACCCCTCGCATATTATATGAAATGACTAACCATCCTTTGCAGCAAGTAGAAAGACAGTGTCTTTCTGACTGTCGAAAGACTTGCAAGAAAGTCGATATTCGATGAAGCTATAACGCCCAACATCGCCTCCACCAAAACACCTTTTTTAGGAGGGCCTTCTCTAAACAACTTTGCATGACGGCCTTCGCCAACACCTTCAGCATCTACACCAACCTCGCCTCCGCCAAACACCTTTGCAAGAGGGTCTTCGCAAACAGTCATGGCAAACTAGGACGACTCGCCTTTGCCAATACATCGGCACGAGGGGGCTTCACCGATACCTTCGTCGTCCACACCAATATCTACTCCACTAAACACCTTTGTAGAAGGGTCTTCGGCAGGAGAGGCTTCGCCATCACACTCGCCCACTACAACGGTTCAAGAGCCTTCACCAACTCCTTCGGCATCAACGCCTACGGTGGCTCGCTCCCATCACCAAGCATGAGGGACTACATCAACTCCTTCGACACCAAGGTCTACCACACCTTCGTCAACCACTTCGACTCAAGGGGCTCATCAGCAACTCTAGTCCGAACATCTACTTCCACCACTATGACTACATCGACTACACCTTCGTCATGAGCACCAGCCAAGAGGGGCTAGGGGACCATATCAGAGGACCAGTAACTACGGAACGCGAAGTCTTTTTGCCCGACGCTCATGAGAAGGCCTTAAAGATGAAGACCTCTACGCTGAGAAGGCTCAAAGATAAGACATGTGTGCCAAAAAGACCTCAGAGCCATAGACCTTTGCGTCAAGAAGATATTGGAGAAGGCCTTGAAGATGAAGGCCTGTGCACCAAGCGAAGCCAGCGAACAATGGCATAGAAGTGCAGAAAGAAGCTGAAGCCCAAAGGTGAAGACATCTGGAAGAACAAGGCACTCAAAGGTAGACGCCTCAGGACTTAGATGTATAGGTTAGAATCGTGCACGTGCTGTTTTCTCCATGCCCTTTTTCCCATAGGGTTTTTGGGATGGAGTTTTTAGCGAGGCGTGCACATGTGGTTTGCGAAGGGCAGTCCTCGCAACCAAGGTTCGAGTTGTATTGTGCCTCTTCTAGTATGAGCATCTACGAGGTCATGTAGTACCGGCCATAACCTAATAGATAAGGGGCTACTGTTGAGACATGTCATATTCATATGGGCCAAGTCCCCTAGAAGAGGCCCAACTAGCGCCATTAGAGTGGCATGTGAAACTCACACCACCGATGGGTCGCTTGTAAATTTCCGCTTGCCTATATAATGCCAAGAACATGAGGGCAAGGGGGCTCTCTCCTCTCTCCTCTCTCCTCTGTTTTTCACAAACCCTAGTCGCCGCCTCACTCTCCCCTCCTATGTTGGAGCCTTCGTCAGCAGGTCTTCTCCCGTTGGCATTCTCCAAGAGCCTTCTCCCGCCGACCTCCCTCGGGAGCCTTCTCCTGCCAAGCCTTTGTTAGAGCCTTCCCCCGCCGGGCCTTCGATGCTAGCCTTCTCCGGCCGGGCCTTCGTCGGAGCCTTCTCTGGCCAGGCCTTCGTCGGCAAACCTTCTCCGCACCAAGGAGCCTCCACCTCTCCAACCTATTCGGGACGCTTGTTCCAACACAACCCGGACACAGAATAATTATGGGCCCACTAGATACATGTGGATCCAACGAGCTCGGATCATTGGTAATTATGCTAATAAAATGTTCCTGCAGTTACAACTGTCTTTTTGT
Source organism: Miscanthus lutarioriparius (assembly GCA_904845875.1). NCBI lineage: Eukaryota > Viridiplantae > Streptophyta > Magnoliopsida > Poales > Poaceae > Miscanthus > Miscanthus lutarioriparius. The sequence goes on along the minus strand of CAJGYO010000667.1, from coordinate 173,418 downwards.
AAAGTTTGTAAATTTTGTGAAACCATTACAGGATAAATATGTGAGCATATCTCATCTCTTTAACAAAATGTCCTGTGTGTTAGAGATACGGTATGATTTGTAGAATTTAGTTGTGTATGCCATTGATAGATGATAGGTACGAACAAGACTATCTGCCATCGGTAGGAGTCACTACTACACAAAGGCTCCGTAGGGGTGGCTTTAGACCATTTGTAGGAGCGGTTTGCCCAGCCGCCCCTATCCAGACGACTCTACAGATCAATGGTTTGTTTGAGCGGTTCCCAAGCCACCGCTACAAATCGATTTGTAGAGACGCCTCTACAAATCCGTTTTCCAGAATTCTCAAATATGCCCACGCCGTCACAAGTCACAATAAGTCGCGCGAAAAACGTGCGCTTCGCAGCTGCCGGGGCTAGAACCCACGACCTCAGCCTCACGCGTTCTCTCGTCTAACCACTGCACCTCACACTAACTTATTGGGGTCCTTCCTTGTACTATTTGTAGGAGCACTTTTAGATTGAGCCGCCACTACAAAAAATGAGGCATCGCTACGAATCCTTTTTTAGTAGTGAGTGCTTCCTTAGCCACTCAGAGGTATGGGGTCACAATTAGTGCACTGATACAGGTTTGATGGATTATACATTACATGAGATCTTGACAAGCTCGCCGCAAGAGACAAGTACAAGGGGAATGACCAAACCCACACTGCAAGCGGTGTAGGTATGAACATTAGTCATGATGGTCATGCTATCATTAGTTTGCCTAGTTGTAATCTTCATCTAAATGATGTACTCCGTGTTTCAAAAGCTTAGAACTGTAGTGTCTGCAAATTGCCTTGCTTCTAACAATCATGCCTTATTTGAATTTCACCCTAATATTATTTTTTTATTAAGGATCGGGATACAACCAGTATGTCTATGATGCGTGTCAACAGGCCAAGAGGCATCAATTTTCATAACCTAGATCTTCTAGTGCTTCATCTAAGCACTAGAACTTATTTTCTAGGGTATATGGGGCCTGCCCCCATATTTTGCCGGAAAAAAAATAAATATTGTGTGAGTTTCATTGGTTCTCCTAAATATTCATGAAGAGCTAAGCACGCTCCTTCCTATTCATATGTCTATGCTCACATATTTCTCTATGCAGTGTGTTAGGATGCTCCATTTTTATCTTTTTTAACATCATATGAGCTAGCAAGTGGACTCTTTTGTTGAGGGTGCCCTAATCCTGCCCTAATTCTAACTCAAATGATGCCGTTTTGGGAGAAAATGGTGATTTTGTACGTAGGACTTCTCTTCTACTGTAGCCTCAAGATCAGAATTGGGTACTGCAGCGTGCCAGCCCCGGCTAGCCATGCTACTCCCCAACTAATGGTCTACACGTGGCGACATAGGAGCCTACCTGCTAGAATTTAGGAGAACCCAAACCACGTTGATGAAAAGGCCATATGATCCTATGCGGCTACACACCAGTTGCCTCTGCTGAAAAAACTTTTTCAGAATTAGCTTGTTCAAGAACAAGGCTTCACAATGGAATCAGGAAAGTGAAATAGTACAAGGAAGGAACTATAAGGCCAATTTTAGTGGTAGTTTTGCATTTAAAAGGATGCCGCATAGGTATTTTTATGACATGGCATTGTTTTTAAGAAGAGAGAGAAAAGATAAGTTTCTCTTAGCTCGGTTTCCAACTCAAGACGATTTATAGAGAATTAAATTACTATAAAACAAAAGAATGAAACTGTGCCATTAGAGTGATTGTTTTATCTATGTTTCATTGCATTTTGTATTCTTGTAAATAATACTAAGAAACTCTCTACTGAGAATGGGCTAAGGTACGGATGGTTGGCTGCAATTGGTGAGCCACATAATCTAAGTGAAACTTGAAATGATAATAACTAGAAGCTACCTATGGATGCTGAGCATGAGGCTTTATTAATTCGAAACAAGATTTGGCATTTGGTTCAACAAAAAAGGACAAAATGTCATAGATTGCAAATGGGTTTAGTTACACAATTAAGAGGAAGTTGATGAAACTACAGGTAGGTATAAATCTTGGTTAATTGCTAAAAACATTATACAGAGGTATGGTATTAACTATGAGGATGCATTTAGCCCTATTGTCAAAGGTCCAACAAGAGTTGCCTTGTCTATATCTATTTCTAAAGGATGGTGTCTTAGGCAATTAGATGTGCAGAACTCGTTTCTTCATGGTAACCTAGAGGACGATATTTATATGAAACAATCACCTAGTTATGAGCATCAAAGTTTTCCTAATTATGTTTGCAAATTAGATAAAGCTCTCTATGGTTTGAAATAGGATCCCAGGGAGTGGTATTCAAGGTTGAGTGAAAAATTACAGAAATTAGGTTTTACTCCATCAAGAGCTAATATTTCTTTGTTCTTTTATAATAAGGGAGGTGTTACAGTGTGGCTAGGTCCTCACAAGATGTAGTTTTGGCCTTGCTAAAAAACTTGGAAGTCTGACTTTGCTATCAAGGATTTAGGAAGCTTAACTACTTGGGGATAGAGGTCAAGATGGTATGTGACAACATTTGTTTATCTCAAAGCAAATATGCTTCTGATATTATTCTCAAACGTGTGGGAAGTCGTGGTGCAAGCTGATCACTACACCGCTATCCAGTTTGGAGAAGTTAACAATAGTGGAAGGAGAACCCCTGGTTATCAAAGACACTACAAAATAGAGAAGCATCGTTGGAGCCTTACAATATTTAACACTAACATGTCCAGATATCTCGTTCTCAGTTAACAAGGTGTGCAAGTTTCTTCACTCTCCTTCACCAGTGCATTAGACAACAGTTAAGAGAATACACAGATATCTGCAACACACCATAGATATTGGTTTGAGGGTGAAGAAATCTTCTCAACACTTGTGAGTGCATTATATTTTCTGATGTAGATTAGGCTAGCAATGTTGATGACAGGAGACCTAGAGGATTTGCTATTTATTTTGGAGATAATCTAGTGTCCTGGAGTGGTCGAAAGCATCCTACTGTTTCTAGATCAAGTACAGAGGCAAAATACAAAGCGCTAGCAAATGCTGTAGCTGAAGTCATATGGATGCAAACACTATTAAGGGAACTAAAGATCTCTTTCCGTCCTATATATCGGTGCTACATGTCTCACTGCATATTGACGGCTTCGTTCGCTTCTACAGGTAGAGGCTGCTGCACTGCTAGTACAGTAAAATACTGAGATCACTTTAGCCATAGCTGCAGCTACAGCCGACAGCTTTAGCAGTACCGAACAGAGCCGTAGACTTTCACTTTGTGTGAGAACGAGTTACACGTAAAGAATTGGGGGCCTGCGTTATATCATCAACCGACGACCAGGCAGCTCATTCAGAAGTTAGCATAGTTTAGATACCTTAATTAACTTGGGGAAGTTTTGATTGCAGGGGGCTGCTGTTAGAGACAAGGTATGATGTGTATAATTCTGTTGTGTACGCCTAGAGTCCGATCGAGCCAAACCTAGTTTAGATAGTGTGTTGTAGATTAGTTGGAAGCTAACAAAGTCTAGGCCTCACCATCCTATATGCCACGCAAGGGGCTAGAGGAGAGGGTCTACGCTTCCCAAATACATGTGGTTTCTGTACAAAGTGCAATGCATTGATATTTTATCTGTGTCTGATGACATAAAATTTTTGCACGGAAAGAACATGTAATCTTTAACAACTCTGGAATTTTTGGATAAGCTTTATATGCATGATAATGAGGTTATATATGAGAGCATACCTTGGATAATTTTGGCTTGTTTTCAGCTGGAATCTTCCTGCTGGCTTCACTCAACTCCATCAGCTTCCCCATGAATTTTTTCAGCTTGGCGTTGGTGTGCCACTGTCCTCGTGTAGACATCTTCAAGAGGCCAGCTTCAGGTTCAGTGTCAGGGAATTGGGCGCAAATGATGGCAAGCCGGTCCTTGGCGCTAAGCTTTTTCTGAACCAGCTCAATGGCCGTGGTGATCACGTCCAGCCTTTTTCTAGCCCTGTACTTCACCCTCTCAATTTCTTCGTCCATTTGATTGGCATAGTTGTGCTGCTCCTCCAAGTCTTTGGCCTTGCTGAGCAGCTTCCGTCTCTTCTCAAGTGTCTCCTCCATCTCCTTGGCCCCGTAGCCGGCGTCGACCATGACGACGAGGTCAGCCGGCGCGCGCTTCTCCATTGCCAACCCCACCTCCGATGCCATGACACGCACCAGCACTGGAAGGAGGCCTTCTTCACCAGGCGCTGCGGGGTTTTCATTGTGGCAAACAAAATTTATCAGGGGTCAGGGATAAACAGGATATATCACTGGAAATATCAAACCGACCGACCAAATTCAATTTGAATTTAAGTAAACTCAAACAAATTTAAGCAAAATTTGTATGAGAAAGATAGTAGCTAGATCATTTCTTATCAGCATCTACGGATCGGAGATAAACAGTGTATATATATATATATATATATATATATATATATATATATATATATATATATATATATCGGAAATATCAGAATATTTTGGGGGAGAAAGGATCGGAAACCGTACCCTCACCAGCTGGGGATGGGACAACGACAGGATCGACCACCAGGAGATGTTGATTCCTGGTGGGTTGCTTGTCCATGAATGGCCGTGGAATAGGCAGCTGCCAGCGTTGGTGTGAGTGCCAGGAGAGCATCTACTCCTGCCAGAAGTAGTTGTTGAAGAGACGCATCTCCATCTCGTAGATGTCCGCAGAAAGCCCACATATGACGCCGTCGTCGTCGCCAGCAGCAACCTCCTTGTAGCAATGATCAGTTTCCTTGAGTTTTTTCCACTTTTCCCTCAGAGACTCAGCGGCCCTGTGGAGCTGCTCCCAGTCCATTTTATCTATTGCGAGCATGTCGGCGACGATCTTGACAGCCTGGGTCCTCACCATCTCTGCTGCCACCTCCTTGGATTCACGGACGTTGTTTTGCCTGGTGACCACCCGCACGGCGACCTTGTGAACCGGCGGTGACGACGACACGTCGTCGCCGCCGCCGCCGCAGCCGTACTTGTACTTTGCCTGAATGCTGAACAGCCTGTGCAAGTCGTCGTCGCTGCAGTGGAGCGGCAGGTTTGCAAGGTAGACCACAAACTTGAAGGGCTCGGCAGCGAGATGGGCGGGAGGCCAAACCAGGCCAACCTTCTTGTCGTAGGAGATGAAGTGCCTCACTCCGGGCGTATCAATGGCAGCGACAAGGACCTTCTGCTCGCACTTGAGCTTCACCTCCGTTGGCACGGCGGCTACTGCGGAGGTGATGGTCCTGTCGATGCTGGCAAAGAAAGCCGGGGCGATCTGCCCCTGCTCGTCATCCAACACAGAGTAGGTGCAGTTGCGGATACTAGTGCACAGACTTTGCATGGTCCTCGTGTTGTGCGCGTCGCGAAAGCCAAAGGCGTGGCGGACATAGCGGTGCCTATAAGGGACCAGGCTGCCCATGCCATCGTTGCTGTTGGAGATCACAATAATGTGTCCAGCGCGCCTCATCTTTTGCTCGTGTTCCCGACCAAGTAAGATCTGCATGCATATCAGCATCTGGATGAATTAATATATATATTCACAAACACACAGTTAACAGGTTAGTATATACTTATTAGCTAGACGATATGATCAATCAGGGCCAGGGCGTAGCGTAGCGTACCGACTCAGCAAGTTCCAAGGCTGTCACCAGCGATGTATCCCTATACATGGCTGGTGAAAAATTTTCAATCTGCGGAGGTAGGAATCTCCATGCTGGCGTCAAGGTTGATGCGCCGGGGACGACGGCGAGCCGGTCCTCGTCATGAAGACTCGCAGCAACGGTATCCATGGCTTGCTTAAGCAGCTCTCTCCAGTTCTTGGGGGCATTTAAGTTGTTGTCTTTGTCCCTGCGGACGTGCAGGACGACGACAACGTCCATGGGGCCTCTCTTCTCCCTGACCCCCGATACCCTTACCATCACGGGGATGCATTCGCCATTGTTGTGATGCTTGGCTTCCACCTTCGCATAGGCTTTCCATGGTAGCTCCTGTTTGCCGCCTTCACCACTCCCAGTCCCAGAAGACGATGAACCCCCCTGCATCTAATTTTTCAGAGAGAGAATAGCAGAGTAATCCATTCAGCTTCTGGCCTGCTAGCTGCATTCGATCTAGTTAATTACCTCTTATTAAATTTGCAGAGAAGAGAGAGAGCAAATTAACTTGTGTTACCTGCTGCGTTTCTCCCATCTATCGTCCACCGAGCATGCACTGACTAATTATAACACCATCAAACAAAATCCGGGCTTGATTTGCGCATGTAAATGCCGCAGACCAAGAAACTAGAGATGTGCTATGAACGAGCAATGCATGCATCTCTCTCTGTCTTTTTTTCTTCGTGTAGTGGAGGTGCTTGCCAGTCCAAGCATTAGATTTATGCCTTGCTCATTACTAAAAACACCTTTTATGCGTTGCTTCACTGATCTGCATCCTTTATTCCTGTCCCAGAAAATGCTTTCTCCTTTCATTTAGGGCAGGAGCACGTGCCCGAGGCACGTTCGAAAAAAAAATTTAGGGCAGGAGCAACGCGGGCCAAGGATTCCTAGCCTTGTGGTTTCAACAAAAAGTAACGCCACGTGCACCAACCAACAATTGAGGTCGTAATTCTTCCCAGCACAAACTACTACTTCCTCTGTTTCAAAAAGTCATTCTAACTTTTTTAAATACATAGATTTGCTACCCATCTACACATACTGTCTATCTAGGTGCAAACACATGGTCGATATGTGCCCATGTGGTTCTGTTTGTGATGAGTGAATGTCAACTTGAGTAGCACTTTGGGTTGAGTTGCTGAAATAACTGAGGCATGAGTTTAGGTTGTGCAACATGTCTCTTGGCTAGTGGTGTGTAGGTGTGGAGCTCGAAGACAGTGGTCAATGGCAAAGGTGAAGGTCGGGCTTCGTGCCGATGGACTGGGAGCAGTGAAGGACAGATGTCGTGGCTTGGACTGAGGGACTAGAGAAGCCAGGTTGCTGACACTTGGGGTCATCAACAAGTGAAAGAGACATGATGAATGACCGTATTGACCAAGTCAAGATGGTGAGTAGGCAGCATAATGGATGCACTTCTTCGGGCGATTTGGTGGGTTGGGTCTGAAAACCACCGGTGGACGGTTTCTGATTTTGGGCCTCAAAACCCAGGTGCAGTTTCGGTGGGAATCACACACTACTGGAAACGCGTGCTTTGCTGAGGGCCTGAGGATTTGCCGAGGGCCAAATCTCGGGCACTCGGCAAAGACACTCTTTGCCGAGGGCCAGCCACAGGAGCCCTCGGCAAAGAACGGCCCTCGACAAAGAGGCCTTTGCCGAGGGTACGGCCCTCGGCAAAGACAGGCCCTCGGCAAATCAAATCTTCCCTCGGCAAATTAGGCCCGTTGGGTCACGGCGGCCATTTCCCGTCAAGCTTTGCCGAGGGCCACCCGTTAGGCCATCGGCAAAGGTTTTTTTTTTCCTGTGCAACCAGGTTTTTTTTTAAACCAGTTTTTCGGCCAAAATTTTTTTTTTATAAATCGCCTTTGCCGAGGGCCCGAGGCTAGGCCCTCGGCAAAGAAGCCCTTTGCCAAGGGTCAGGATAGGCCCTCGGCAAAGATTTTTTATTTTTTAAAAAAAAATTCTTTGCCGGGGGCCATGGGGCAGGCCCTCGGCAAAGCGCCCTCGGCAATTTTTTTTTTTAGTTTTTTTAGCCCAGTTTTTTTGTGGTGCTACAATACATTGTTTTGAACTCAATTTTAAAATTTAGGCCAATTTTGATTTTGTTTTGTATATTTCCTTAATTTATTTCAATTTTTTGATTTTTTTCGAATATGTCAAATTTGAACTGCAGGTGCATGGAATATTGCAATGTAGTGTTTCGAAAAATATTATTCATGTTAATTGGTGCATGTTGAGTCCCTATCCACGACCTCGCATCAAATTTTCACGCATCTTGTTCGCGTAACATGACGACCGACTTGCCGGAAAAGTGTTTTAAAATTATATAAAATCCTTACGAAGTCCGAAAATCACGAAACTTGGTGAAATGTCATGTTATCGCATGTGTAGGCTGTGGTAAAAAATTGAGAAGGCTTCGAGCGAGTTGCGACGTCGGATGCCTGAAACCCAGACATAGAGTTGCGACGTCGGATACCTGAAACCCAGACATCTGATGTGGGCCCATCCTTAATTCTAAGCTTGAGAGGTTGCTTCCTTGCTTCACGAATGAGAGGGGGTGTACCCCTCTATTTATACTACTCCATGTGGGCCCATGGATCCATGTGACATCTTCTCTTTGCCATTGGATGAAACCAACTTCAAATAGAGGGAGGAGATCTTGAACATTTGTGTTTCTTTGCATGTTCATGTGCTAGTGGTCGGTGGAGGTGAGTGGGCCCACCAGGGTGGATGCCTAACCATGGGGTTCGGCCGACCCCCCGCCCCCCTCCTCTCTGACCTATGGACCATCCCTCTGGTGTGGGGTCCCATGGGACGACATTCCTTGCTAGGTATGAGAGCTTGTGGGTCCATGTTGAGGTCAGTTGACCTTAAAAGCAGGCCATTGAATCCATGTGGTCGGTTCACTAGGCTTCACTATTGTTCAATTGGACAATTTGTTTTCATTCCTTCTTATTTTTTAGTTCTTTTCTATACTAATCTTGCTATAATTTATTATTAACAAATTAATAATTACATGTTTCATGCTAACGGCCTTACATAACACCTGGTATTACATCTGGCACGGTGAATCACCCACAACTGTTTACACCATGAGTTGGGCCTCTCACAATCGCCACCAAGAGAGATCACCAAGCTCCCAATCAACACCAAGTCATGCATCTATGTGATGCCGATCATCAAGAGTAACAAGCACAAACTCTTAGTTAACCTATCCAAGCTTAATGAGAAGAGGGGATACACACTTTCTACTCTAGAAGCACTAATGGAGTCCTTAATCTCGTCAAATTAGCAAATCCAAATCACTCCACTAGTCTTGAACTCTCCCTTGGTCACAATATATGCATGCAATTGATCCGAATGCCAAAAGACATCTCCTGCACGAGATGGAGGGGTATATATAACCCCCACTACAAAAACTAGACATTTGAATTCCACTCAGCAAAAACAAAGTGCTAGAGAAGTCCGGTGCTTGTTTGAACTGAGCACCGGACGAATCCGGTGACTATCCATCGACTAACTCCAAACTTGCTATTACTATATCGGCCAGCAAAGCATTCTTCGGTGTTGGCCACCCGACTAATCCAGTGAGCCAGAACCCTCTTTGGAACCTTTCTAGGGAGCACTGGAAACTCCAATAAACCCCCACCTAATAAATCCGGTGAGTCTGGGCGTCCAAACCCTAGGCACAGTGACCTAAAGTGCTTGCTCTAATGCTTATCTTCTAAGGTGCACCGGAAGAATAGGGGTTGGTATTCATTGATAGAAAACCCACTATACATACCTCATTCTCCGGTGCACCACTGACTAGGGCACCGGATAAATCCAGTGCATGTAAAAACCCTGCACTCTCATCCATTTCAACCAACTTGGAGAATGAGCTAACTTCCATTTGACCTTTGGGCTTTCTGTGAGCTACCTAATGCTACGTTTGATAAGTGTGCACCACACCTACTCACTAGACACATGTAGGTCAATATACTAGTTTATACCAGCCTTTATAGTACGGCTAAAGGAAAAACAGAGTTCTAAACTACTCTAAGTGTCTCTCAATGCCAAGACACTTAGAACTAGTCCTTCCTTAACCTGTCGCCCATCCTTTGAAATGAAAACAAAATCCATCAATAGGGGCATGAAAACTATTCCTTGCCCATTAATGCCTCTACAAAAGACACATTAGTCATAATGAGTGTGTCATCATTAATCGTCAAAATCGAAGGGCCTAGATTCTACTAATATAAACCTAAACGGATCTACTAACCAAAGAACATGGACGCATAAACACCATAGAGAAAAATATGCAAACGAGAATGTCATCGAGACACAATGTTTTAACGAGGTTTGGCCATCTGCCTACATCCTCAGAGCATGACTACGGACACTCCTCCCTATAATACAATAGTTACACCAGTATCTTGGGCACTCCTGCGGCCTTGCCGCTAGCTAAACTAGCTGTCAAATCATCTCATGGTTATAACAGGAGTTGCCTTATATTTATGGCTGTTGACGTTTGTGAGTGCAAATATAATATCAAGGATTCCGCAAGCGCATAGAACACCATTGTAGCAACCCATCGAGAGTATTCTAGGTATTGTTATTTATATTTTACCACAGGGAAATAATGGAATAAAGATTTATTAAGTAATAAGGGAATATCTATTAGACAACATACTAGCATGGCTAGAGCATGGGTGAATATGATGATAGGAATTAAGTATAATGACACTTAGAGGATAGACCATTAATGATAGATGTAATAACTTGAGTGTAAAGTGGGTGAGGTAAATTCTTATGATATTCTTACTACAAGTATATGTACTTAATGATAGCAGAATATTAACTTTATATCTATGCATAAGGGACATTACTAAGGCAAAGCACAAACAAAGTATGCTATTCCATAGTAACTGGGTCCTACTTGGCCTACAGACGGGAGGTGAACTACAAAGGACTCAACAAGGCTGTTACCCTCGCGATCTACCATCGATCCGGAATGTAGGGTGCATCCACAGACAAACATTGTATAAGCACCACGCTTACACACGTTGGCCACTCAACCCAATTGATTATGAGCTAAGCTCTTTGCGATCCTACGCATGAATATAATATAATGCTAACTCCGACTACTTCTAAGCATATGATTAACATAAGCGTAACCTTGTAAATAAGAATATAACATGTAGGCATTGAAGTCTCATAAGATATGAAAGTGTAGATCAATGGCTTACCAAGCCTCTGAGACTAGATCTAGAATCTGAACATGAGTCCAGTCGACCCTAACTCTCAAGATACTAATCTACTACATTGGAGAGTCTAGACCTATCCTCCTGATGTGTCTTGGTGATGATCTCTAATGGATATCTGTGGAGATTGGAGATGGCCTTCTGGAGGAGGTCTAGGGGTCCTTTTATGGGGGGCGCCTGGCACCCTCCCCCACTGCAACTGATGTGGTATTAAACTTTACATCATATCTCATTAAAATGTACATGGGTCATTATGGGCCAAATTCCAAATTGAGCCCATAAATGCATGTCATGGCTCCATCTCATCCCTCTATTCGAACCAACGTTGAATCATGGTGGAGATTGATTCTGAAAGGCGGTGGAGACTTCACGTCAAGGATAACTTTGTCAGTGGCCCCCACAGGCCAGCCCCTGCGTCAGCCTCGGCCTGATCTTTGGCGGTAAGTCTTGTATGATGGATGTGAGGCCCAAGAAGTCAGTTTCCTTGGTTTACTCTGACGATATGGCCACTTAGCCTGATTTCTGGATAAAGCCTTCTGCATTCACAGATTCATCAAAAACTTATGGAATTTGTTAGTTTAAAGCCCTAGACCTATGTTGGTGATCATCTTCATTCATTTATTCAAGTTATATTGACGGTTTATGATGAGTGTTAACTACCGCCAACAATAGCCCACTGGGATACAAAGTTCGATTCCAACTCTATTCTAGCCCATAATAGAACTCACATGTACTGGAACGGCGCAACCAAATTATACTCAACGCATATTTAACATCGCCTCTGCATACTACTGATTAACCGTGACAATTGAGCATATGTGTGCCTCTTTATTTTTTTTTTATTTTTTTTTGAAAAGGCGCCTCTGTAAATTTCTTTTGCTCATTGTGACAGCTGATTTGCCTACGTCTTTGCTAGTGGTACGGTGTTTTTTTGCTGCCTTGGGACCGCACTGTTTTTGTTGGTACCGTGGCTTTCTTTCCACATGCTGTCTTGTCACTGTCGCTAATTAGCAATCGCGCTTGCCTGAGGTGGAGGTTTTGCATCTATTATTCCTTCCTTCTTCGTGGGGCATAACTAAAAAGAATGGTTTAAAGTAAGAGTTAACATATATGAAGAATATAGTACAATTCTGCACAATGTTAACATATATGAAGAGTATAGTAGAATGGTTTTGCAAATATGAAGAATATAGTATAATTTTTTTCTAAAACACGCAAAAGGTTTGCACGTCTTTACATTAAGATAGTTTAACGGTGCTCTAGGCCAGGGGTCAATAAAGTTTTACATGGATGCTTAGGCCCTCCCTAACATATAAGAATATAGTACAACTATTGAAATGCAATACATCCCCCTGCTAACTTAGCTAGAAGTTTATTTAGCAAAACTTATAAAGTTGCTGACGCGCGAATATGAACCATATCCTTGGAGTAGAAATTGATTTACATGCAGATCGAGCCGAGAAATCTACCAACTGCGATACACGTAGAGTAGAGAGAAGGATCATATATCGAAGGTAACTTTAATTTGTTAAATACAATACATTACAATTGCTTGCATTATATATTGTGTCAATTAAACTGTTATCTATATGTCAATCGACGTAAGACAAGTTGGCGTGCCTTGCCATAAGCCAGACGATGGTGACGAGTTCGCCGCCCATGCTGAGCTGCCTTGCATGAGACTCTCTGCTGCAGTGGTTGGCCACGTAGCACAGCATCTCCACCCAGACGCCAAAGATGAGATCCAGCCTATCGGATCGGTCAAAGAGCACGTCGGCGAGTCTTACTCCGGCGTCGTAGTGTGCGTGGGGAGCATCAGAGTTGATACGGGCTTGGAATGCCTTGTGAAGCGTCCACTCGACTCGGTCCTCCTTGTCCGAGGCAGCCATGGCGTCCCCCACGAAGCCGAGCAGGTCACGCCGGACCTGCTCATGACGGCTGCGCCGCACAGGGCCGGGCAGCATGTAGGGGCGCAGCACAAGGAGGAATATCATGTAGTTGGACACCACCCTGATGGCTTCCCGCAGATCTGCTTGGTCGTCGCTGCGGTCACCGAACAGGCACATCTCGCTGGCGAGGTGCCAGGCCATGATGCTGTCCTCGAAGCCAATGTCTTGGATGCTCCAGCCGATGTGATCGTCGTCGTCGTCGCCGCCGCCGTCGCCACCACTGATGAGCTGCTTCAGTGTGAGCAGACCCGGCAGGGAGCCGATTTCCTCACCCCGCTTTCCCATGCGCAGTATCTCCCTCAGCACCAGCTCCTTGGTGGTGTCCGAGAGCTTGTCAGACGAGGACTCCTTGAGCTCGTCCCACAGGTTCTGGGAGATTCGTCGCAGTCCATCCCCGAGCAAGCCCGCGGCCTTGACGATCCCGGGCGTGCCGTGGGCGCACGCCTGCAGCAGGTTGTACTGTCCAACGAAGTCTGACCACCTCCTGTGCCTTGAGGCGCCGGCGAACCGGCGCAGGGCTTGCAACTCGTTGTGCAGGCAGGTCCAGTTCCAGTCATACAGCACGGCACACGTCCATGTGGATCCGACTGCCCTCACCATGGACGCCACCTCGAGGAGCACGGCCCCAACCAGAAGGACGTAGGTGATGGCGACATCTTTCCTGCTGTGCCCGGCTTTGCTGCTCTGCTGGAACACGACGAAGGCGGCCACCGTGGCGACCAGCACCACGACACGGATGCAGCAGCCGTACCACGTGTGGATCACCTTCGCCTTGGTGTAGAGGACGTCGTACATCAGGGACAGCTCCATCTCCATGAGCTTGTCCAGACGGTGGTAGATGGTGAAAGTCCACATGATCTCGCGCAGATACTCGCGGCGCCCTGCGACACGCACACCCATGAAGAGCCCCATGCAGACATCCAGCAGGCCATGGGCTCCCATCAGCACCGTCTCCGCATCCATCTCGGGCCGAGTCTCCAGCACCTCCCACAGCAGCATGTTGCTTCTCTGCTCGCGAGAGCTGCCGTCCGTGCCGTCGTCGAGCGAGCTCCAGATGCTGTCGAAGCTGGCGGACCGGAGCGCCCATATCCTCTCCGCGTACTTGAGAATGCCCACGGCGAAGATGAGCACGGCGGCCACCATGATCATGGTCTCGCTGCCGGGCAAGTACTTGTACAGGACATAGGAAGCTCCCAGGACCTGCACCACGAGAGTCTGCAGGTGGCGCAACCAGAGCTTGTTGTCCTCGAAGGAGTAGGCGGTGATGGTGTCCTGGCCGCCCAGATGCACCAGCAGAAACGGTGCCCAGAACGCCATCAGCGGCTGCTCCTCCAGAGGCCGGCTGCTGATGGCCATGTGGCCCAGCGTGAACAACGCCGTGGAGTCGGCCAACTGGTACGCCAGCCACCACTACCGGAGACTGTGTAGTTATCGAGTGCCCCGACAATTACCGAGTGTCAAAAGTCGGGGCACTCGGAAAACAGTACTTACCGAGTGTCAACACTCGGAAAACATAAACACCCGGTAGTCGACCGCTTTACCGAGTCAGCACACTCGGTAACTTCAGACACTCGGTAAAACTACAAGTTTACCGAAGGGGTGCACTCGGTAAAAACAACCACTCGGTATTGAGGTGCCACGTCACCTAGGATAGCAACCGTGCGCCAAACGGCATCACGGCATGACATGTTTACCGAGTGTTATGAGCATACACTCGGCAAACATCACGGTAACAGCAGCTCCGCCCATCAAGCGCTCATAGCAAATAAAAAAGACCGAAAATGTTTACCGAGTGTCACACTCGGTAGAAGTATTTGCACTCGGTAATAATAAAGTTGTACCGAGTGTAAGTGCACAACACTCGGTAAACACTATCTTTTACCGAGTGTATTGGCGCAACACTCGGTAAAATTCAACCAAATTTCTTGTTTTTCCCTTCATTCTTTTTCCTCTATCTACATATGATATTTAGTACTCCATTCCAAAATATGGTGTTTATTTCGATTTATTTACTATATTTCACAAAATTTTCATTCTTTGTGAAAATTAGGTACATATCGTGTAAATTTAATTGTAATAATTAAAATCGAACTCGATAAATCACGAGATTGGAAGAATTAACATTGAAGCATACATCTATGTTATAGAAAAATTTTCATAACGTTTCGGAAGTATTTTTACATTCGTCGCTGCCGAACCGGTACATCTCCCAAAGAGACGCTAAACATTCACAATGACGAGTAGGATTTCTATTAAGAGTAAAATTCAACATTATGATTTGAACTTGGAATTTTTTAGATAGTAAATAGATGACATGAAATAGTTCATGTGAAAGTTTGGTGAATTTTAGGATTAAATTGGCATTTTTCTTTTTTTTGTTTTGCATGAAATAATGGATACTTTTACCGAGTGTGACCTCAAACACTCGGTAAAAAGGTTAGCCACGGCCCACACCGCCTCGCCATTGAAGGGTCACATCATGCTTCTGCTTACCAGTCTTCGTAAATCTGGGCACTTTCGGTAAACATGTACCGTGCCCACATGTCATTGGGTTACTGATTATACATTTCGAAAAGTCCGTGATCCGGGCACTTTCGGTAAACATGTATCGTGCCCACATGTCATTGGGTTGCGGTGCTTCTGCTTATTGAAGTGCGTAGATCTGGGCACTTTCGGTAAACATGTACCAGCCCACATGTCATTGGGCTGCAGGTGCTTGAGTTTACCGAAAGTGCCGTACATCTAGCCACTTTCGAAATGAAGCATTCAACACTTAGCCGCTTTCTCCCTCAAATCGTGCACAGACACACACACACACGCACACGCCTGCACAGATCCCGCCACCAGACCTTGTCCCCCCTTGCACCGCCTCCTCCCGCCCCCCGCAGACTTGCGCCAGCCTCCCAGCGCCACAAGGCTTCCACGCCGTCGCCGGCGCCTCCCCACCGTCGCCAGCGCTTCCCACCGCCGCAGCCGCCTCCTCCCCTCCACGCCGCCGCCAGCCTCCTCCCTTGCCGCCGGGCCCTCACCGCATGGCCGCCTCCTCCCCTCCACCACCGCCATGCACAGGCGGTCCCCACAGCCACCGCCACTCGGGAGGGCGGTCACCCGCCGCCATCATGCAGGATCACCGCCGCCATGGCCGCCTCCCGACACACTTCAAGGACATCGTGCAAGGATCGGCTCCTCAAAGACAACATCCATCACCGCCATGCATATTCACTCTTTATTGATCGATGACCGATTTGTAATACAATTTGCTTGGTGCCTTGTTTTTGAGGGACCTCTACTATGTACTAGCCGATTTGGCCAATGGAAGATTTTGCTTGTTCTTCCCAAACTTTTTTTGGATAATGGCTTGTTCTTCCCAAACTACTCATGCTTTCATTGAAAGGCAAACATGACACGGCTTCCCTATGATGCTAGTGATTAATCAAACTAGGCAGAGGGGCTTTGTTAGCTACAATCGCTATGCATACCAAGTCCAAGGATTGGCCTCGGTAGACGGATTAACAACAAAAATAGGGCTCGCCATTTGTGATGCAGCAGAAAAGTTAATTTCTCAAGATGCTTTGGTCTCCAACCGTCAATTATAAAGATTATGCCCACTAATTCACGCATAAAAAAACACTATGTGGTGCTACCTTTTGTTGTACTGATGTACTCCTCGCCAGTAGGCTTGGCTTTTCAGTTTTTTTTAATGAGCCGAGCCAACATTTTAGCCTGTTACTTAACAAGCCAAACGAGCCGCACATAGGCCAAAGACAACTTATCGGTCGACCACATGGTTGTGTTTTGCTAGGCGCTACCGGTGCTCGGGTATATGGTTGAGACACGCTACAAAACCTCATTGATGCTCTACCTCAATCTTCGATAAATCTTGCTAGTGATGTTTGTGGCTACAAAAAAATTGGTTCCATGTATTCCTCCATCTACAAGTGACATAGCGGCCTTTCAACCTTAGGTAAAATCTCATCATCCAATCTAGCAAACATCTTCTATGTGAATCGACCAAGAACATGAATGTCTCTTTATCATCTCATATGGTTTTTTTTCTAGCACTACTACTCTATTGCTCTAAGTCATAATATCGCCTATATGTTAGGATGGATGACCGCTGCTGGATGTACACGGGCTATCGGAAGAGGGGTCAATACACAAATGAATGGATTGAGAAGGCCAATGATTTCATGACGAAGGCATTTGCAAACGAACGGTGACATGCCTGGTGTCCCTACAGGAAGTGTAAGAACAAGGCAATGAAAACATATGAGGAGATGACTAAAGATCTTGTCAACAATGGATTTGTAGAGAACTATACCCGGTGGACCATGCATGGTGAACGCCATCGTGCGAGAGAAGAGAGGTTGTGAGACAACGGATCGAGGAGTTTGATTCTCAAGCCGGTGGCGAAATGTTAAATGACCATGACATGGCTTTCGATGAAGGAAGTGCAGGCAGAGCCGAGCAAAACGCAAAGGCGTTTTACACCATGTTGGATGCGGCACAACAACCCCTTCATGGGCGCACCAATGTTTCTAAACCGGATGCCATTGCACGCCTAATGGTCGTGAAGTCCCGATTTAGCGGAGTTGAGAATCCTTCGATCAACTGCTGTTGAGATGGTTGGCACCCTACTTCCGGATGATCACGTTACGCCCAAAGAACACGTATGAGTCAAATAAAATCCTTCGTGCACTCAAGATGTCGTGCGAAAGCGGATACATGCTTGTCCGAACGGATGCATCTTATTCGGGGAGAACATGCGACGATAAGTACTATCCGAAGTGTAAGGCATCTAGGTACATTGAGTTAGAATCGGTGATGGTCAAAAGACGCAAACAAAAAGTCGGCGCAAAAAGATCCCGAGGTACCTTCCTTTCATACCAAGGATCCAACGGCTTTTCATGAGCGAGGAATCCGCAAAATGATGACGTGGCACAAAATCGACGCCGATATACAATCGACAAGATGATACATCCGTCCGATGGTGAATCATGGAAAAGCTTCGATCGGAAGCATACCGACAAAGCCGACGAGGCTCGTAATGTACGCATTGCAATCGGTAATCGATGGGTTCAATCCTTATGGAATGGGTTCTTCACCATACACATGTTGGCTCGTATTCGCCATCCCTCTCAACCTCCCACAAGGCGTCGCCTTTCAACGGCAAAATATTTTCTTGTCACTTATAATTCCGGGACACCCGGGGCTAATATGAGTGTGTACATGGAGCCTTTGATAGACGATTTGGTCTGTGCATGGGACGAAGGGGTAGTGACATACGACCGATTCACAAAGACAAACTTTAGAATGCATATTTGGTACCATTATTCCATGCATGACTTCCTGGCTTATGGGTTATTTTGTGGCTGGTGTGTTCACA
The DNA here is from genome assembly GCA_904845875.1 of Miscanthus lutarioriparius. Lineage (NCBI taxonomy): Eukaryota > Viridiplantae > Streptophyta > Magnoliopsida > Poales > Poaceae > Miscanthus > Miscanthus lutarioriparius. Next base: position 155,155 of record CAJGYO010000667.1, on the reverse strand, counting down.
CGAAGATGCCATGCCCGATATGCAAGTCACCGTGGAGTTCTTTCGGTTGGAGAAGGGGGGCAAGTTTTCTTCGCTTGACAAACATCGATAATTCCTCCCTCTTGACCACCCATTCAGGAGAGACAAGAAGAACTTTCGAAAAGGTGTCACAAAGGAAGACTCAGCACGGAAATGATGACAGTGCCTGTGTTCTTGAGATGTTAGATGGTCTTGTGGTCGACAATGAAAAAAAGGGGGCTTCGTGGGATACGGAAAAGAGCATGCTGGACACACAAGTCGTGCTTGTGGAAGCTTCCTTACTTTAAGGACCTCCTTCTTCCACATAACATTGATGTAATGCACACCAAAAAGAATTTCACGCCGGGTGGTCCTTCACACAATCATGGACTGGGAAAAGTCAAAGGACAATGTCAAGGCTAGATTGGATCAAGCAACGCAGTCGATGATAGACCAAAGCTAAACATGTTGCCTCCCTTACGCGGGAAGTCATGGAAGAAGCCTAAGGCCGACTTCGTCCTAACGAGGGCCCAAAAGAAAGAAGTTCTTCAATGGTTCCAATCATTGATGTTCCCTGACGGGTATGCAACGAATTGGAGGAGGGGTGTGAACTTAAGTACCATGCGAATCACAGGGCTCAAGAGTCATGATTACCACATATGGATTGAGCGCCTTCTTCCGGTGATGGTTCGTGGCTATTTCCCTGATCACATCTGGCGAGTGATGGCAGAGTTGAGCATGTTCTTCCGCAAGCTATGTGCTAAGGAGATATCTCGGACTGAGATTGAAGAAATGGAAAGAATGGCCCCGGTGTTGCTCTGCAAGTTGGAGAAGATCTTTCCCCCGGCTTCTTCAATCTGATGCAACATTTGCTCTTGCACCTACCATATGAGGCAAAAATGGGGGGCCCTATGCATGCCCGTTGGTGCTATCCAATTGAGCGATGCCTAAAGGTTCTTAGAACAAAATGCAAAAATAAATGCAAAATTGAAGCTTCATGTGTAGAGGCATCCATTTTGGAGGAGGTGTCATACTTCACAACAAGATACTATGCCGACAACCTTCCTAACGTGCATAATCCACCCCCTCGTTACAATGTTGCCGACAATCAGTCGACCCTCAGCCTTTTCTGAGGGCAACTCGAAAGTGCAAGTGAACCTACCTTGAAGATGTTGAGCCTAGAAGAGTGGCGCTCTATCCAAACAGTGTGTGTTGCGGAACCTTGAAGAGGTTGGCCCGTACATTGCGTAAGTTTTACACAAACTTGTTTCTTTTCTTGTCAATATTTCGCATGCACCCATCCAACCCTCTTGTTAACAGCTGTTACAGCAAATTTGTTCTCCTCTACCATCGTCCATCACGGAGGGAACCCACCGAAGCGGAAGTTGAAACCCTTCTAAGACATGGCGCGGGAGAACGAAATCCCACTTTTATTTGTTGGTTCAAGGAGGAGGTACTGTTCAATTTCATTTGTTGTTTGTACTTAACTCTCAACTCGACAAATATATAACGAATCATCCTACTTGAACTAGCAGGCCAAAACTGACGTGTCTATGAGTGCCGAGTTGAGGCAAGTTGCCAATGGATTTGAATTTAGGGTCAAGTCATTCTCTGTGTACGATGTCAATGGATATCGCTTTCACACAACTCGGCACGAGTAGAGTCGGCCGAATCGAAGAACCACAAATACTGGTGTTTTCACGCCAGGCACAGATGGGTTGGACTACTATGGAATAATTGAAGAAATATACAAACTCAAGTTTCCTGATTATGTACCTCTTCGTCCTGTCATATTCAAATGCCATTGGTTTGATCCCAAAGAAGTGATAAAGACCCCTGAGCTTGGGTTAGTCGAAGTTCTAAAGTCATCCGTCTTGCTAGGAGATGACGTGTACATTGTGGCCCAATAGGCCATGCAAGTTTATTATCTCTCATACCCGTGCCAAACCAAAGACCGTCTTAAGGCGTATGATGTTGTGTACAAGGTATCGCCGCATGGTAAAGTACCCGTCCCAAACGATGATGATTATAACATCGATGCAAACACATATGACGGAGAGTTCTTTCAAGAAGAAGGATTAGAAGGGAGTTTTGAGATTGTCTTAGATGTAGATCTCGCAATGGAAGTAGACAATGATACGGTCATTGTTGACGGGGATGATGGAGAGGAGGTTCACAACGCGAAGGACTTGTTATTACTTGAGCAACACCATTCAGGCAGTGTCGCTAGTGATGAGACTTTGAGAGACGGTCATAATTATGTCGACAATAGCGATGATGAGATTTTTGGCCCACCTATCGATGATCTTGATGATTATTTCTAGTACATGTAAGATCTGTAGTACTTATGGCAATTTTATACATGTATGATACATTTACTTATTTTGCATCTCTTTTATACATGTATGATACATTTACTTATTTTGCATCTCTTTTATACATGTATGATACATTTACTTATTTTGCATCTCTTTTATACATGTATGATACATTTACTTTTGTATATGCGTACTGATAGTTTATTCCTTTTGTTGCAGGTGATTGATGGTGGGCGGTGGAATCAGGAAGATTAGGTCAGTTATGACCTTACTGGCTGGTGGCGAGGGGTCTAGCCAGGGTGGAGGAGGAGGGCATGCACAGACTGAGGGTGGAGGGCGTGCCTAGGGAGGAGGAGGAGGACGACGACGAGGGCGTGCCCAGGGAGGTGGAGCCCAGGGTGGAGGTGGAGCCCAGGGTGGAGGAGGAGCCCAGGGTGGAGGAGGAGGACGGCGATGACGAGGGCGTCGAGAGCCGACACCTCCTCCACAGGACAACGACGACGAGTTCGTAGCGGCCACGGAGGAGGATGAGGAGGAGGAGGAGACCAGGGAGGAGATAGCGGAGGCGGTGGAGGAGGCATGGAGGGAGGATGAGGCCGAGCGGGCTGAGCGCGAGGAGGATGCCGACTTGCTGGCAGAGGAAAATGGGGTGCCTACGGTTTGGCTGCGAGGGTCGTCGCGCCTCCCAGACTTACCCATACAGAGACGGCCAGTGATTCGACCCTCCGGAACTAAGTAAGTAATTTTTGCATGTTAACACTACTTCACAGGTTTTTAAGTTATAACAGAAACTAATATTCAATCTCAATAACTTTGTGCAGGGATTGGGAAATGGTGATCCTAGGGAGTCACTCTCGCCGAGTAAACGGGATCCTAGGTCTTCTGTGCAGGGCAAACTACCCCGGGATGGTGAGGATCGATGGTGTTGTGTAGCCCGCCATGAAGTGGTCCCACTAGCACGCCGCCAATGATCGACCGGTCGAGTGGCGGTGTATTATAACAACAAGGCCGACCGGGTGATGAAAGAGCAGGATACGTGTTCATCGTACTATCTTGATAATAACATCACATTAATTGTATATTATCGATGTTGTATTTGCTTGTAGGATTACTACACCTTGGCGGAGGGAGTACGAGGGGAGGACGCGGATGACGTGGTGAACAGCAGTCTGTGTTCACCGAGTGCGTGGACCTCTTCTACGAGACAAAGCTCCTATGCGTAAGAATTTACCATGCCCGCAGAGGAGGACAGAGTCACCAGGCGTGGCGCGGCACACCGCCTCCGACTAAGGAGCAATACTTGACGGTAAACATGAGATTACATCGTCTGCGATTAATTGCACTCAAATTGATTTATGATTTGTCATGTGCTCGTGTATGTGCGGTGCCTCCGCTTGGTGTGCGGGATGGACAAGCTGCTTTGGGAGGCCATTGTGGACAAGTGGTTGAGTGAGGAGTACGAGCAATATCACGCGTCACGCTCACGTTGCCGCAGCGATGATGCAGGTTTCTCGCACAAACAAACAAGGCCCCACTACCCTCAAGGAATATGCGACCAAATATATACGCTGGATTTCATTTCGTTGTTGCTATGCTAACTTCAATGCATAATATCTTATTGTTGTGCTTCTTCCTGCAGACGCAGCTTCACACCCGGCCAGAGTGTGCCTCGTTCAAGGCATATGCCTTGGCACACAAGGGCAAGGCAAAGGACCCCGACCTCGTCTACAACCCGGAGGACCCGCCCGAGGCATACAACAACCCGAAAGTGCACACAGCCCTCAGCCGAGTACACGGCGATGGCGAGAGAGATCCATGGGTCGAATTTGATCCGAGCACCGCTGACCTTGAGGGTGACATCGTCATGAGGTTGGGACCGGTGTAAGCCACACAGGCGGTACTATATGGGCAACAGACACCATAGACGCGCCAACACTCGGACACTTTCGCCCAGATTAGAGCCCGAGCACGAGTTCGAGTCCGCCATACACCCACGCCACACCCCCGGTGGTAGCACTCCGTGTTAGTTCTGTTGAATTCGTTGTCCATTCATTTTCTACTCGTTCTTTATTTGCATTCTAACTATGTGATAAATAATTGTAGGCCCAGATTGAAGCCTCAGAGAGTCACAAAGAGGACTCACAGAGCCAGCTTGTGCCCTCGAGTATGTCGCACCAGTGCCAAGTTGGCACAGAGAGAGGGCGCGAGTGCAGCCCAGCTTGAGGCCTTCCAAAGAAAGCACAAGGACCGGCACGAGTACATGGCCTGTTTTCTCGAGCATGGGCCGCCTCCACCGCCTCCTGCCGCCACCCGATGATACCGCTGGTGCCTCCACCTCCAAGCGCGACGTCACTCCTATGAGTCACTTAGATGCACTCTTCACTTTCGTGTCATATAGAGCTACCTTCGACTTATACCTTAGTTTGACCTACCATAGCTTAGACCTTAGAATTTGCTTTGATCCGGATAACTCACATGTGCAATCTCATTCTAGGGACCTTCTACAAATTGGATCGAACAACGATATGCAGGGTGATCAAGACCTAGACTTGACTCCGTTTCTCCGCAGGCCTCCGACCATGTGACAGGCCATCCGACCTTGTTTGATACGTTTGTATGTTGAACTGTGGACTTGGTTGAACTTTGTGGACTTTGGACATATATTGATGGTGTTTGTGGACTTTGCATGGTGCTTGTCGACATATGTTGGTTATTGTGAGTGGATGTGACATTTGTGGACATATATGTGATATATATTGCCTATCTCATCATGTTATTATAATTTCCTGTGATTTTGTTGCTTATTGTGACCGGATATGCACCTTTGAAACAAACAAAAAAAATTACGTGGACATATTTTACTCGAGTGTAGCACTTTCGGTAAACGAGATTCTGTCTGCTTTTATCGAGTGTAGCACTTTCGGTAAAACAGCAATGAATGAAACCAAATTGGTTCTGATTACGTGAATTTTGCCGAGTGTGCCATTTTTTTTACCGAAAAGTGCCGCGTCCCCACTCGGAAATATTTGACTACTTTTTACCGAGTGGGAACACTCGGTAAACATTATTCCTGAAGTTTATTTGTGGAATTGTTTTAATCACGAAAATGGTTATTCTTTTACCGAGTGTTAGGAGCTACACTCGGTAAACATTATTCAAAAAAATTATTTGCGGAATTGTTTTAATCACAAAATGCTAATTTATTTACCGAGTGCTGCTAGTGACACTCGGTAAACGTCGCCGTTAACGGTCAGTTTGGAGGCTGACGACCGTCAAGTCATAATTGTTTACCGAGTGTTGTTGTAGCACTCGATAACGCTATGCTCCGAGTGCGCCGATATTAGACACTCGGTAAAATAACTTCACCGAGTCGTTGTTTGCCGAGTTCACTTTACCGAGTGTGGCACTCAATAAAGAGTTTGCCGAGTGTGTAGCACTATTTGCCGAGTGTTACTCACACTCGGTAAATACACAGTATCCCGTAGTGCAAAGGAGCAACCTTCGAACGGTGGACGCGTTGTGCCGACGAATTGGAGCAAAACACAGAAGAAACGCTTGCAGGAAGAAGCTGAAGAGAACAAGGGTTTGCACCCCCCATTGATTACGAAGGTCCACCAACAGCCTGCCCTTCTTCTTCTTCTTCTTCTTCTTCTTCTTCTTCTTCTTCTTCTTCTTCTTCTTCTTCTTCTTCTTCTCTGAAATTAAATACATGTACATATGTGAATGTGCTGATGTGAATATAAAAGGTTCTAATAATGACAAAAATGACATTATAATCTCGAAGTTTATTAGGATCTTCGTTTTTATGTGACACTAGTTTACCGAATCCAATTGGAAAACATAATTTACACAGAGCATATACAACTTTATTATTTTGTTTCTCACAAAGATCTTAATTTATCACCAGCTCACCAGTGTGCTATATATATAGTTTTCTTTGGATTCAAACAAGCAATGTTCTAACCTAAACAAAATGAAAATTGAACCCTCATTAAAGACAAAAGGTGCCTATAAAATAAGGAATTATAGTTTAACCCAAACCATTATATTACTACAAATACACAATAAATCCATTCACGCTGGGTACTTAGTTTTTGCCCAAAGTAGAGACAGTGTAATATAATGTTTGGTGATACATAAATAGATAAAGTAAAACTTTATCGCCATTGAAGAGACAGTGTGTGGACTAGGATTTACCTTATTGCCGAACAGAAGCAACTTATCTTGATACATCAACGAAGAACTGGACAAGTGTTTAACTAGGTAAGAACCAAAAAATTTTATAGGAATTCTGGTTATATGAAGATGGAGGCTCCTGAATGATCAGTAATGGGGATAGAGGCGGTTCAGACTTCTAAGAGACTTTGCATTGAACCATCACAGATGGATATATTGTTCCAAAATTGGCGGGCGCGGCAAGCAGGTAACATGCTTTTTTCCAGTGTACGTAAGGAATGGCCTTTCAACCAAATTGATTCCAAGTGTGCTAACATAAAAAGTAGCGCAGACGACCACTTCTTTAAATGAGGGTATCAATTTCTGAGTGCCGGTGCACGCATAGCCACTAGCGTACAACTCAAAATTACCTGATGTTAAAATCAATCAATGAACACGGGTTCATATATAGAACAAACTAGAACCATATACCACGTGGGTTGCCGAAGGAATTACGGATGATTTAGAATAAAATTGAACTACATATAACTACTTATATAAATTGATAAACTATTATAAATTAATATTGGTGGGTGACATGGCAGGCTGATGTGGTCAGCGAAATGCATGTCAAGGATGATGTGTCTCGCTGACATGAATATCACAAATGCATGCCCTGATGAGTTGTAATAATTAAATGTGTTAGTGGACTAAGGTAGACAACTTGGATGTGGAGACCGAATGTTGGTGGGTTTAGGATTATAAGATACTAGAAGAATACCTCGCGCATTGATTGATAAACTATTATAAGTTAGTGTTAGTGGATGATGTGGTACGCTAATGTGGACAGCTAAAAGCATGTTAATAGATGATGTGTCTCGCTTATGTGGATATCATAAATGCATGTGCTAGCTAGTGGTTGTAATTACATGTGCTAGTGGACTAATGAGTTAGACAGCTTGTATGTGGAGATATATTGTTAGTGGGGTTTAGGATTATAAAAGATACGGGATATTGATATTGATATATATTATTTTTCCTATAAATGTGTATTGTCCCTTGGTACAGTACTAGAAAATAATTTCTAGAGGTGTGCTAGATATTTTTGCATTTTTTAAAATGGAGTCACCCTTTGAAACGAATGACATCCAAATCAATCTACATGCTAACTGCATATGAATAGTTTTTTTATGATGGAACCTGTCTACCTAATTTTAAGTCCTCCATTTGACTTGATGCTCACATTTTTTGGATTTCTTCTGGATTTTAACGGCGTTGTTCTTTGTTAAGATTAAATAATTTAGTGATCAATTAGTTAATCCCATCATTGGCAACTACTAATGACGGTTCCTGTAGAGGCACCTTTTAGATGCCGTAGAGACACCTTTTGGCCCTGTCACTGACAAGGCAACTGTCCATAGCGAACATGTATAAATATGTACACTGTTCATCAGAGTAATACACATCGGCCGACCACTTTTCACTTTAACACGTATCACGCATGCTAGTTCTACATCGCTGACGCTAAGAAGCAAGAAGGAAGGAGGGAGTTCACCGGAGACTTTGCCGGCGTCGCTGCATCCTAAGATGTCTGTTGATCTCAATCCAAAGAGGAAGAATTATGCCTTATGGACTCATGTACTAAAAACTCTATACTTAGAGAGATGAAATATGTCTAGACTCTTAAGAAAAGAGAAGGAAATATTATGATCATCGCTGGTCGCGATGCGTTAATAGTGGGTTTAGGACAAACCACTATTACTCTTCCTATGGGTACACAAATTACGATGGAGGATGCCTTGTTGTATCCCAACCAAGTTGTACCCTTCTAAGTTTTAGAGACGTCCGTAAGAATGTCTTTCATGTGGAAACACATGTGGATAATAAAGAGGAATTTCTTCTCTTTACCAAACTTACTGGATATGGCAAACAAATTTGCAAAACGATTTTTTTACTCCAAACTAGATTGTACTTTACATACATAAAGCCTATGGAGCATGTTGCTTGTAAGATAATTTTACAAGATGTCGATACATTCTGGAATTTGCATGATCGACTTAGGCACTCTGGAATAGGGATGATGAAGAAAATTATCAGCAATTCTATTGGTCATGATATGGAAAATGCAAAATTTCCCTAAAATAATAATTTTTGTTGCACTGCTTGTGTAACTGGGAAATAAATTTTAAGACCATCACATCTTGAAATTAGAGTTGAACCACTCAAATTCCATGAAAGAATTCAAGGTGATATTTGTGGTCCGATCCAACCATTATCGGGGCTGTTCAGGTACTTCATGGTATTGATAGACGCATGTACTAGATGGTCTCACGTGTCTCTATTATCGACATGCAACTATGCTTTTGCCAAAATAATGGCCCAACTTATTAAGTTGAAGGAACATTATCTTGAACGTCGGATTCAATCTATGCGAATGGACAATGCTGCTGAATTCACATCCCTTGCTTTTAATGATTATTGCAAGGCATTAGGAATTCAGGTTCAGCATTATGTTCCATATGTACATACTCAAAATGGTTTGGCTAAATTATTGATTAAAAGAATCAAGCTCATTGCAAGATCTTTGTTGATGAAATGCAAATTGCCTACGTCGTGTTTGGGTCATGCAGTTCTGCACGCTGCCGACCTAATCCAACTATGACCAACTGCATATCACGAAATATCCCCATTGCAGTTAGTATGTGGGAATCCTCCGAGTATTTCCCATTTGCGTAAGTTTTGGTGCATTGTATACATACCCATCTCACCACCTCAGCGGACCTCGATGGGCCCTTACAGGAAACTAGGGATCTATGTGGGATATTCATCTCCGTTGATCATAAGTATTTAGAACCTCTAACAGGGGATCTATTTACAACCCAGTTCGCTGATTGTATTTTTAATGAGGATCATTTCCTGACATTAGGGGGAGAATTGTACCAAAAAATGCTAGGAAATTGATTGGAATGCAGAAGGCATTTTATTTTTTGATCCACGTACTCTAGAAAATGAACTACAAGTTCAAAAAATTATTGATTTGCAAAATATTGCAAACAATCTGCTAGACGCTTTCTCTAATTATAAAGATGTTACAAAGTCTCTCCATCCTACAAGGAATGTGCCCCAAAGAGTGAAGGTACCTAATAAAACCACTCACCCCCAAATTGGAAATAAGAGGGGGAGAAGCACTTCCAAGAGGCAAGATGTGATTGCTGGCAAGCAAAAGAAGACTAGAAATGCAACTCAACCTTTGGTTGAAAGACACCTAGACGACATACAATGTCCTGTAGATAGAAGTCATCCACAATCTAGCTCAGTTATGCGCATAAACACTGAGGCTGGAACATCGGAAGACCCCAAATTCATCGTTTCGGGAAGTCATGATCAATCTTTAAGGGTAGATGAAATTGCTATAAATTTCATAGAGACTAGAGAGTCTTATGATCATAAGTCCATAATAGTCAATATTTATTTATCTGAACAAATTGCAAATATCCTTTAAACTGGTTCATATCCTAAGTGTATGACGGAGTGCAAGAAGCGCTCGGACTGGAATAAGTGGAATGTAGCAATTGAAATAGAGATTGCCTCGCTTTATAAAAGGGAAGTGTTTTTGGGCGTATTGCCAACACCCCCTGGTATCTTCCCTGTGGGAAACAAATGGGTTTTCGTCCATAAAAGGAACGAAAACAACGAAGTGGTGAGATATAAAGTAAGGCTTGTGGCACAAGGTTTTACGCAAAGACCTGGCGTTGATTTCAACGAAACTTACTCTTTAGTAATGAGTGGAATAACATTTCGATACTTAATATTGCTGGCAGTATAAAATCGTCTATCTATGCAGTTGATGGACGTAGTGACAGCATACTTGTATGGGTCATTGGATTCTGATATATACATGAAAATTCCTGATGGAATCAGTAAACCAAATCCCAAGGCAAATCGCAGCATGTATTGTGTCAGGTTGCAGAAGTCATTATATGGCTTAAAACAGTTGGGCCGAACGTGGTACAATCGGTTGAGTGAATTCCTTAAGTTGAAGGGATACATAAATAATGATGACTGCCCATGTGTCTTCATTAAAAAATCATCAACAAGATTTCGTATTATACCGATGTAAGTTGATGATCTTAATAGCATTGACAACGAACCCGATATTAATGAAGCACGCCATCATTTAAAGATGAAGTTTGAAATCAAAGATTTGGGTCAAACCAAATTTTGCTTGGGCTTACAACTTGAACATTTTCGTACTGGTATATTATATACCAAACTGCCTATGTCCAGAAAGTACTTGAGAAATTCAATATGGACAAGTCATATCCAACAAAAACCCCGATGGTAGTGAGATCCTTGGATGTTGAGAAGGATCCTTTTAGACCATGGGAAGAAGGAGAAGAGATATTGAGACCACATGTCCCATATCTTAGAGCCGTTGGAGCACTAATGTATCTTGCTAATAGCACCCGGCCGAATATTGCATTCGCAGTAAACTTGCTGGCAAGACATAGTGCTGCACCTATCAAATGTCATTGGGTAAGAGTTAAAACTACTTTGAGATATCTCAATGGCACTGAAGATCTTGGATTATTCTATAGTAGAAATCAAGATCCAATTTTGTTAAGATATACAGATGCTGGTTATTTATGAGGTCCCCACAATGGTAGATCACAAACAAACTTTGTATTCTTGCAAGGTGGAACAACAATATCTTAGGAGTCTTAAAAGCAGACTTTGGTGTCTACTTCCACCAATCATTCTGAAATAATTGCTTTATATGAAGCGTCACGCGAATGCGAATGGCTTCACAGACTGATAAACCATATAATACAATCATGTGGTATTGGTGCACTTGAGACACCAACCATTATCTTTGAGAATAATGCGGCATGTGTTGTGCAAATGGAATCAGGTTATATTAAGAGTAATATGACTAAGCATATTATTCCCAAGTTGTTCTATCCCCATGAGCTCCAAAAGAGTGGAGAAATTTAAATCTTGCAAACTAAGTCTGGTGATAATCTTGCAGATTTGTTCACAAAGTCTATACCATACTCTACATTCCATAAATGTGTTGAAGGGATTGGTATGAGAAGGCTTAGAGACTTGCAACATTCAGGGGGAGAATCACTCTGAATCATAACCTGTATTCAGACATCCCATTGTACTTTTTTCTTTACATGAGTTTTACTCTTCTGGAGTTTTCTCGTATAGAGTTTTTAATGAGGCGATGTCAACACATAGTAACTGTCATATTATCTATTTTTCCCTACAGGGGTTTTTTGAAGATAATATTTATGACATATTGATCTTTAATCAAATTGTTTTTAGACTGTCTTTGTGAACACCTAAAGGGTCTATTAACATTGGGAGTTATATATATATATCATGGTGTTTCTCCTTATTTTTTCCACTGGGTTTTTAAAGAGTTTTGTTTGGTATATTGGTATACTTTGGTTTTTTTCCCACAGGGTTTTCCAAAGCTTCAAGATGATGACAGATGAACAAACAAATGTGTCTACATGAACCAATTGATCAAGGGAGAGTGTTAAGATTAAATAATTTAGTGATCAATTAGTTAATCCCATCATTAGTTGATCATTAGCAACTGCTAATGACGGTCCCTGTAGAGACACCTTTTGGCCCAGTCACTAACAAGACAATTGTCCATATCGGACAAGTATTAATATGTACAGTGTTCATCAGAGTAATACACATCGGTCGTTTCATCTGACCACTTTTCACTTTAACAGTTTTGTCCGACCCCATTGCCACACTCCAAAATTTCTGATTTTGAATTGTGAATAAAAAACACAAATAATATAAATGATTTGATGACTTCCATAAAATTTTTCAAAAATTTATTTAATTGTTATCAATTTAAAGGGCAAATACATGATTTTATAAAAACTTTTACAATGCAATATAAAAGGATTGTAATACCCTAAAAATTGGATTCATGAAAATAGACTTTAAATTGATTTACTTATTTATGCTTTGTTGTGCACATTTAAACATCAGTAAAATAACAATTTTTATTATTTTAAAATCAATTATTAGATTAGCTAGATGTTTGTTCATACATGCAGCTATATTTGTGTTTTTGGAATATGTGGTTTTGACCAAAGTATTCAAAACCTGTTTTGAATTCATTTTAAAAATGATTATGAAAATAAAAGAAGAAGGCTTCTTTATTCTCCCTGCTTTCTGGCCCACAACTGCAGCAAGCGAGGCCGCAGCCCACTCCTTCTCCACCCTCAGCCGAATCCCACAGCAGCTGGCGGCCGGCTCGCCGTCGTTCCCTTCTTCCGTGCGGGCCGGGAACAAGCTAGGCAGCCCAGTGCAAATGCCCAAGTGGAGGCCTGCTGCGCGCTCTATCCCTCCTCTCTCCATCGTAATAGGCAGGCCCGCGTCCCTCTCTATTTACCAGCCCAGTCCTGTCTGTCAGCCCGGCTCCTACCTGTCTTTTGTTTTAGAATTATCTCCTACCTCAAATCTTAGTAGTTGATCCCAATTTCTCCGGAATTTGGTGTAGGCGGCAAGTCCGAGCTGCCCCTATAAAGCCTAAGGGCCCCGTTGTGCACTCTTTTTCATATACTAGTATATTGCTTGTGCTAACGCTACGGTAATATCTGATAATACAAATTAAACAACTAAAGTATACATATTTTGTTGTTGCCCAAAAAAATGTATATATATTTCGTTGTTGCCCTCGGGTTTAGACTAGGCTTCGACAATCTAACATCAGCACACAATTCTCATTTTTTCATGGTCCAACACATATAAAATGCCCTAAATTGAACCGAACAGAAGTTGCATGTTGACACCTGTTTCCTCATTAGCAATGGCCTCTTCCCTGATCACAAAAGTTCCTAGGGGGCTACGTCATGATCGCATCATTAAAGGTTTCTTGTGGAACATTCTCACCACCTCCCCATGCTTACTCCATGTCGTGTAGTCTTGCACGAACCCCCTAGTAATCAAATGACATCGTATCTGCTCTACGCTGCCAAATTGCTTTAGATTTTTGCAGTCTCTGCATAGATAATACATGTAGCCTTGATCCCTTGGATTGCATGCATCACAAGCTTTGGCAGCCACGATGAAGGTGTTGATGCCCATCAAGAACCGCATGATGTGAGATTGTACATCCATCCTCAATCCATCTATGCACAGAATAAGGTATCACGTGTGTGATCATGAAAGTTAAAAACTAGAGTCACGCCGTCATGAACAACCATTGTAGATGAAAATTCAATGGGTTGTCAGGTATCACATGGATGTGTTCATAAAAAATAAAATTGGTAGCCCTCTTGAAGAACCAATATTTTACTTCAAGCCACATAAAAATGGCATGACAAACTATAGAATTAAAAACTAGAGCCGTCGAGAACAACCATCCTAGCTAAAAATTTCATGTGTTCCTAGATGTCACATAGATGTGTTCATCAAAATTAAAATTGGTAGCCCTCTTTAAGAACAATTATTCTACTTCATACCACATAAGGGGGGAGACTAATTATAGGAAAATAAAAAATTAGAGCCTTCATAAACAACAATTGTAGCAAAAAAACAATGGATTGCTAGGTGTCGCATGGATATGTTCATCAAATTAAAATTGGTAGCCCTATTGAAAAAAATCTACTTCATGCGAGAACTAAAGCATCACATACTAACAATCATCAAAACCACCATGTAATTTGCTAGAAATTAAATGAGTTTATAGACACCAACCTTTCGAAAGATGGAATCACCACAGTTTATGCCGTTCAATTCTCACGATCTAATTAAAAAGTTCTTTGTAAAATGGGGAAATAACTGGCATGAGAATCAAGCAATCTAGCCATTAAAACAATTGAAAGCTACAAATTTAAAGGGGTGGATGCTTGTTACTAACCTTAAAGCAAGAAGATTATGCCCATCCTTCAAAATCCAAGACCTTTCATGAGCATTTTGATGAAAAATGGCCGCAACATTGGAGGAAAGGTGGGAAAATGAGCCTCCCCTTGGATGAGTGCTTGGAATGGGAGGGAGCATGGAGGAAGGAAAGTTTTATACTGTACACATAACATTGTCCGATTCAAGCCACAAGACGGCATTGATAGGCTCTACATCTATCGCCTTATGGCTCGAGTCGGAAGTGATAAGAACCTTCACTACTGGGTCAATTTTACTCCCAATTATTTTTGAATTTTCAACTTATATCCCAACAGCGAAGGGTTATCACTGCTGGTTTGTAACCAACCGGCAATGAAGGTTAGTTCTATAGTAGCGTCAAGACGTGTTGTAACATCTTAGTGGCACCAAATTGACAATAGGATCTTAATGGCACTAAATTTTTTGTTCAGGTGGTACTCCCTCTGTCCCACATTAGAAGTCGTTATGGGATGCGTGCAGGTCAAACTTTCTTAATTTTGACTAGGTTTGTAGAAAATGCGGGCAACATTTATATCTTCAAATAAGTTTATATTATGAAAGTATATTCAACGATCTATCTAATGATACTAATTATGTATTATAAATATTAATTTTCTTTTTTATATATAATTGATCAAAGTTAAAAAAACTGATTTCTCAGGAAGCGAGAACGACTTCTATTTTAGGACAGAGGGATTATGAAACACGATATAAGAGTAAGTCTGATGTTGGTTGTCATCACTTGAATGATATTGATTTTTTAATCAGCTCTAAAATCTAGGCTAAATATTCATATAGTTACAAATCATTATTGTTGTATGTAAAATTGTAACGAGGTGTGAACATTCAAACGTTGTAAGGAATACGCGATTAACCACGAAATTACTGGACCGTGGAAACCTCCACTACTAAATTGAAGGACCAGCGCATGGAATCCACGGTCAAATCATCAACACTTTAACTCGTCCGGAGGTCTTAGTAGTATATAGGAAAACTCATGTAAATGACTAAGAACTTGTGGCTGGAACCACTCCGAGTCAGCTGTCTTATTCAGACCCCATGTTGGCTAGCTAGCTGTCCTTTTTTTTTCTTTCAGATTTCTGATTCCAACCACGCTTGCCATTGGTGTGTGTGTACCAGCACAGTTCTGACCTGTGACCAAACCACACAAAATGTGCTGGTCTGGTCCATGCGAGGTCACACGGTCGAGTCAGTCTCGTCTTGGAGCTTTCCTTCCCACCAGTGACCACTGACCACTGACGCGTGTTTCCGCTAACAAATTGAAGGGCAGGCCTTGCATGGTTTGGTGACCGGCGATTTCTTTGTTGGTCTAGCTTCTTCACATGAAAGTTGCGTGAAACCTCTGTCTACTTTCATGATCGTTACAACTTGCATCTTATGTGCTTACGGACTTCTTATTGTGTAGTACTAGTCAGTCAAGTATGTTCCAACTGTGGAAGAAAGGGTTGTTTCGTTACAGTTACAAGGAAGTCACCATATCCGTTCACGGCAGTTCCCGTTGCCAAGTCCGTTTGATCATGACCTGAAAAAAGGTCAGTGACAGAAAACACACAGAGACATTCTCTACTAAATGTCTTCTGGACAGCCTTTTATTCCTTTTTTTCTCTTAGGTATAACAAAAAAAGTATTATAAAAAAAAAGGCTCTGTATAATAAATTAACATATGACAAACTCATATCTCTTTATGCTAAGGAGGTAGTGTGTATAAATATAAATATGTTAGTTAATAAAATAGAAAAATAAGTTGTGGTGAATATTTCGTCTGATTAGATTATAGTAATAGCGTTAACATATGTTGACCTCGTGCTTCTGTCGCAAAGTTTGTTAGCTTTCCATTGCATTTTATATATTTTCCGTAGTCTTTATATGTCCCACATTTGCATTTTCTTTATTTTAATAAGTTCTCAACGATATTCACATGCATGTAGAGAGGAGACATAGTTTAGTTATATACGAGGTGGAGAGTGAGAGCCCCCAATTGGCATCAACTGTTTGTTATTTCCAAAGAAAGATGGGATATGATTGAAGAAAATAAAGAAGAGTGCTAG
The DNA here is from genome assembly GCA_904845875.1 of Miscanthus lutarioriparius. Lineage (NCBI taxonomy): Eukaryota > Viridiplantae > Streptophyta > Magnoliopsida > Poales > Poaceae > Miscanthus > Miscanthus lutarioriparius. The sequence goes on along the minus strand of CAJGYO010000667.1, from coordinate 138,699 downwards.
TAAAGAGTAGGTGCACATCCTGACACATACCCGTCGCCTCACCTCCTTCCCCCTCTCTCCTGTTTTCTTCTTTCACGGACTTTCGTTGCCGCTCTGCCCTGTCTGACTCCGATGCTATTCGTCACTGTGCTTAGAAGGGGTTGCCGGGAGGCCGGCGGACCGGTGGTAGCAGCAATAGAGATAGCGGCGAAGGGCGTGTTGAGCAGAGCGCTACGCACTAGGTAGTGGGAGGGGCTGGTTGAGCAGTGCAAATAGCGTCAGGTATCAGCAAGAGAAGAAGGAGCACGTGATGAGGAATAACGATGGCCGCGATAAACGATGTTGGTCAAGGCGGTGGTGTGCCACCAGAGTCGACGAGGTGGTGGAGGCAGGGTGGTCGAGCTAGGTATGAAAGAGACACTACCGGAACGAGGAAGTTTGCCGTGTGCCCACGGCACACGGCGAAGCCCAAAAAACACTCGGCAAAGCCTTTACCGAAAAAAACACTCGGCAAAGCCTTTGCCGAGTGTTACACTCGGCAAACGGCACTCGGCGTACACAGAGTCGGCAAACGTTTCTTTGTCGAGTGTTTTTTATCGGGCGCTCGGCAAAGACTTTGCCGAGTGTTTTTGGGCACCGACACTCGGCAAAAAAATTTCAAAAAATATATAAAAAACCGCCGCCGCCGCCACCCCGTAGCTCGCCCCGCCGCCGCCGCGACCCCGCGGCTCGTCACGCCGCTGCTCGCCACCGCCACCACGTGGCTCGCCCCGTCGCTGCTCGCCCACCACCGCCTAGCTCGCCCGCCGCTTCCCGCCCGGCCCACGCGCCGCTGCCACCACCTGTGCAAAAAAAGAGGGAGAGGGAGGGAGATGGGGGGAGAGGGAGGGAGATGGCGGCGCCGGGAGGGAGGGGAGGGAGTGGCGGCGGGAGAGGGTGGGGAGAGGCGGCGCCGGGAGGGAGGGTGGAGAGGGAGAGGAGGAGGGAGGGCACGGCACGGGAGAGGGAGGGGAGGGAGGAAGGGGCAGGCGAGAGAGAGGGAGGGAGGGGAGGGGGCGGCGGCGCCAGGAGAGGGAGGGAAGGGTGGGAGGGAGGGGGCGGCGACCGAGTGCTTTTATAACGTCCCGAGTTTGCCGAGTGTCAGATCACAGCACTCGGCAAACTAATCTTTGCCGAGTGTCTAGGGTTTGGGGCACTCGGCAAATATATTTTTTATTTTTTTTATTTCCTTGTTTTCCATAACGTGTTTTTCCTTTTTTGTTCGATGTACTTTGAAAATATCTTGTGAAATTGACTCAACAATATATATATATATATGATTTTTCTACGAATATGATTCCATTATTTTATGCAGTTATAGCTCAAATTTACGTTATATCAATTAAAATTCTATAATTGCACTTAATAAATTAAAATTATCAAACGGATCCAAAAAATTACCAAAATTTCACATTAAACAATCTATGTTCTCTATTGCCTATACAAAAAGTTTTGTAGTCAAACCCTAATTCGACCGTCACTTTGACTCCAAATCTTACCGATTTTTTCTCAACGCTACGATTCTTCTTGTGAGATGCTTTGGTTTGTAAACATCGTACGTGATAAATTATGCGAAACCTTATCAATTTTTTACCACAGCCTCCACGTATGATATCATCACATCATGACAAATCTCATAATTTTTAGACTTCGTTTGCTTTTTTTAGAATTTAAAAACCATTCAGGCTAACATTCGTGGTCGTGTTTCCTGAACAAGATGTTCGAAATTTCTTATCATTTCCCGGGTAAGGCCTTACACTGGACTCAATAATATGAATATCATTTTTCTACTCATTTTATTTCATTATTTGAATCACTTACGGTTTAAATTTGACTTATACAAAAAAAATTCCTAGAAATACAATAAATTAATTAAATATAGCAAACAGATCCACAAATATACCAAATTTTAACATGGAATACCACATGTTGTATGTTGAGAGTAGAAAAAGTTTTAAGGTCAGAAGAGAAAAAAAATAAAATTATTTCCCGAGTGCCAAATAGTTACACTCGGAAAACATATTTCTTTGCCGAGTGCCAAACAATTACACTCGGCAAACATATTTCTTTGTCGAGTTCCTAGTTTTGCCGAGTGTTTTTTTTTCTGGTTTGCTGAGTGTCGAACTTTGCTGAGTGTTTTTTGCATCGTTTGTCGAGTGCATTTGTTTTGCCGAGTGTTTTTTCGCAGCACTCGTCAAATGGCTTATTTGCCGAGTGCCTGAGAAAATACACTCGGCAAATATATAAACATTTGGCAAATAGCCGGTTTCCGGTAGTGAGAAGACCCCGGCTAAGGATAACCATGATTGGATACTACGGTGGAGGCAGCGAGGGTGCTAACAGAGGCGGACGTAGTAGCATGATGGCTAATATGGGATAGAGAAGAGCGAGCGCTTTGGGCATGCACGTTCAGAGGCTATTCGATCTTTTTGTTTTTATCCAGTAGTAGCACTACTCGTTATACGTGGAACATAAATAAACATTTAAACTGTAATGTCTCCGTTGCATCGAGGTAGTGGTTACACAAGTATTGTTGTATGTTGGAAGAACAACGGCGTGAGTCACATGAACAACAACAGCGTGACTCACACGAGTCCAAATGAAACGGTCACCCACTCACCACTCAGGGGGCGTTTAGATCCAAAAAATTTTGGATTTTGGCTCACTGTAGCATTTCATTTGTATTTGGTAATTAGTGTCTAATTATAGACTAATTAGATTCAAAAGTTTCATCTCGCGATTTCTCACCCAACTGTGCAATTAGTTTTTTTTTCGTCTACATTTAGTACTCCATACATGTGCCGCAAGATTTGATGTGACGAATACTGCGCAAAATTTTTTGAAATCTAAACACCCCCTCAATCGAAAGAGCAACGGAGAAGATTCCTCCATACAGCGCGTGAAGTGGTTTGGACAGGTAGGGTGACCACGACGACCACAGCCTAATCAAAACGCACATCGTGTGGCCAGTTTTTTAACCGAAAATGACAGGTGGGTCTTGTACGGTCATCCGCTCGCTTGTCGCTTCACACGAGGCGCGGTGTGTGTGTGGTGTGTGGTGTGTGTGAGGTTGCTTCCGATCATCAGCATATCAAGCAAGCTGCAGAAGCATATTTCACAAGATAGCTTTTTTAACAGCACAGGCAGCAATTTTTAGAGAAGGGACTCATTTATAGAGACTCTATAATCAGACTATATAATCAAATTTTGATCAAACATGACTGATTATTGACCCATTCCTCGACAACAGGAACGGCGTTGGGGCGCAAGTGGGACTAAGGAGGAGATGAATTTGACCGGGTCTTGCAGTGACTGTTGAGGCAGCAACATGGTGGTTGTGCGGCGTGGATTCGACGAGCTACAACAATGAGGTCGGCTTAGTCCACTGTGCCGTGGTAACCAATGATATATGAAAAGTTGAATCAATTGTTTTAAGGACTTTTACATGATTTTCATTTATGTAGTGGTAATTTGAACCGTACAATAATGTACATACACAATTGAAAATATGGTGCCACGGTGCATTCTTCAAAATGATGCTCACGCTTATGATTAAGTAAAATCAGGATTGAACCATATATGTTGACTTATAGTCTCTTGAAGGAATCATATAAGAAATTTATAGGAATCATTTCAATTTCGCAGAAAAAAACATAGGAACAGAAATAAGAAAAAAAAATCCCGAGTGTGATCAACAGAGATAAGTGTATCTACGTATATGTAAGCGTCTCTGTTCTGCGTGTTTTGGAAAAAGAAAATTTTGTAGTACTGTAACCTTACGTCGGACAGTCAGTGACTATGGCTTTTTAAATACGATAAACAAATTTTCAAATCGATCTGACGAAATCGCCCGAGGATGACAAGGAAATTGTACCCGCAGTACGTTAATTAATAATATAACTACTCCAATAAATTATAGCATAAGAAGAAGCTCCAAATTGCGGCCTTTAGAAAGCGATCGGAGCACTCGTCAACCACGTGCTCTCTTTAAATAACCCGTGTCTCCTGCAGTTTCAATCACAGCCAACTAATAAGACACCCCAGAATCTCTCTTTCTCGCGCTCGCTCTCTCTGAGTCTCACTCTCTCTGAAGATTGAGTGCCTGTTCCGAGGACGCACCCACGCACAGACGCAGAGCAGAGAGCCATGGAGGTGACACCAAACCACACGCAGACCGTGGCCGGGTGGGCGGCCATGAACGAGTCCGGCAAGGTGGAGCCCTTCGTCTTCAAGAGAAGGTACAGATCAAAGGCGTTCATTTGATTTCAGCTGCTGTTCTGAATCCTGATCGATAACAATCCTTTGGTTTGGTTTGGTTTGTTGGGCATGCAGGGAGAACGGCGTGGACGACGTGACGATCAAGGTGCAGTACTGCGGCATGTGCCACACCGACCTGCACTTCATCCAGAACGACTGGGGCATCACCATGTACCCGCTGGTCCCGGGGCACGAGATCACCGGCGTGGTGACCAAGGTGGGAAGCAACGTCTCCAGCTTCCGTGTCGGCGACCGCGTCGGCGTGGGCTGCATCGCCGCCTCCTGCCTCTACTGCGACCACTGCCGCCGGTCCGAGGAGAACTACTGCGACAAGGTGACGCTCACCTACAACGGCGTCTTCTGGGACGGCAGCGTCACGTACGGCGGCTACTCCCGGATGCTGGTGGCGCACAAGCGGTTCGTGGTGCGCGTCCCGGACACGCTCCCGCTGGACGCCGCGGCGCCGCTGCTGTGCGCGGGGATCACCGTGTACAGCCCCATGAAGCACCACGGCATGCTGCGGTCGCCCGGCGGCAGCCTGGGCGTGGTGGGACTCGGCGGCCTGGGGCACGTCGCCGTCAAGTTCGCCAAGGCGTTCGGCCTCCGCGTCACCGTCATCAGCACGTCGCCGGCCAAGGAGAAGGAGGCGAAGGAGCGGCTCGGGGCCGACCATTTCGTCGTCAGCACCGACCAGAAGCAGATGCAGGCCATGGAGAGAAGCCTCGACTACGTTATCGACACCGTCTCGGCCAAGCATTCGCTCGGCCCCATCTTGGAGCTGCTCAAGGTGAACGGCAAGCTCGTGCTCGTCGCCGCGCCCGACCAGCCCGTCGAGCTCCCGTCGTTCCCGCTCATCTTTGGGAAGAGGACCGTGAGCGGGAGCATGACGGGAGGGATGAAGGAGACGCAGGAGATGCTGGACCTGTGCGGTAAGCACAACATCACCTGCGACATCGAGCTCGTCTCCACGGACGGGATCAACGAGGCGCTCGCGCGCCTCGCGCGCAACGACGTCCGCTACCGCTTCGTCATCGACATCGCTGGCGACTCAAACTCAAAGCTCTAGTTCGATCAATCAATTGGCTCCATCATCAGCATGCATGTTTCGGTGGATGGCACGCGGTTGGTGGTGCTTATGCTCTATCTATTTCATATCTAGTGTGTGTCAGCATCAGCAATATGATCAATAGTAAGTAATCACTTGAGCCACGAGAGTGTGTAATGGTTGATGTGCTAGCTCATCTAGCTGCCTCTTGATGTGGGACAGATTGTTTGGACGACTTTAATTTTCTTGTGGTTATTCGCCCTGCTCGCTTGGCTTATAAGCTGTATTTTTTCAGCCAATGAACAGAATTTTTCTCTCACAATAAATCAACAAACTGTACTTTCAGCCATGGCTTATCAGCCAAGCGAACAGGACAATTGTGTATTCTGGCTAGGTTTCTTTTATATTTGCAGTTGTGGGATGCCGCGAGGCCAAGCATGAGGCTGCATATTTCGTCGTTGCTTGATGCTCGGAGCAAATAAACATTAATACATGTGTTAGTCATTTTCACAAGATTTGCTTGTTCCATCGTCACTACGTGAAAAACGGTTTGTAGCAACGGGATAAATTTTTTGTAAGGGCAGCCGGTGATGGAGCCACCCCTACAATGGCGTGCTCTGGACTCACGAGACCAGCTGCCACTACAAATAGAAGAACAGGGGCGGCTGGTGATACGAGCCGTCCCTACAAATGGGTCGGATTTGTAGGGGCGGCTCACTCACCAGCCGCCCCCGGTGTTGCTATTTGTAGGGGCGGCTGATGATTGAGCCGTCCCTACAAATGCCCCGCGTATAAATACCTGCGATTTGTAGGGGCGACTCAATCACCAGCCGTCTCTACAAATGACCCACATATAAAAAAACTGTAGCACATTTTTTCTCCTCGGATCACTCACTCCAACCCATGAAAGAAAGGTGGGGAGGCCTTGGTCACCTCCTAAAAATTACTCTACTAAGAGGGAAGGTTTTGGTCTCAAATCCTTTGATGAAGAGGTTGTAGAAGGTAAGAAAATGCTATTCCACACTTTTTTGAAGTTTTAATGGTTGGTTAGTGAGTAATTAGAGTTGTGCTTTTCTCTCTCTTCTGTAGTGCTTGAGCTACTTATGAAGTAAATTAGACCCAAGTTTTGAATATATTAGGGTAAATTAGGTAGAGAAACAAGATCATACCCTTATTTGGTCCATGTTTCTTGATTTTAGTGAACAATTAGTTAGTTTTATGGATGTTTCATGTGCATGTAGATCTAGATCTAGGGTTTGGTTTTTTTATTAATTTTATTTTTGTAAATTTATGTTTGATGAAATTGGACTAGGGTTTGCATGAAAGATATTGGGTAAAATATAATTGTTGCTAATTATTGTCTTTGAAATTGTTTATTGTAATCAACAAATATGTATTTTAATTATTTATGGATAAATGGGTCATTAATTAATTTTCCTCTACCATGGTGTGTTTGTATGCTTCATGTAATTATATTGATTTATATTCATATATATCTAAAGTATATACAATTATTCTCAAGTAATTATTAATTTGATTCATTTATATATATATATATATATAAATAAGTAGTCCTTTAATGTTTGTTTTGTTATTGTTGTTGTTGTAAAAGATGGAGTACAGGAATTCTTGGATGTATGGTTCGTTAAGATTCAAGGCAGGTTTCTGTGAAGAGGTGGATAAATTTGTTGAAGCCGCAAAGAAGCATGCAACGATGTTGACAGAGAATAAGGATACAATTATTTGTCCCGGTAAAGATTACAAGAACCGTATGGTATAGACAGATGTGACTATCATCAGATCACATTTGATTATGTGAGGATTTGTTGAGGACTACACAGTGTGGATTCATCATGGTGAAACGGTTATTGTTAACGACGAGGATGAGGGGGAATACGACGACGAAACCCTAGAATCCTTGTCCCAATATTCAGCAGAGCTTGATACACGAATGGATCCCGAGTTTGGCAATGAACAAGGTGGTGATGCTGGTGGTTGGGATGGTAACAACGAAGGTGGTGTTAATAATGATAGTGGAGCACGTGTCAGGGATGAAGATGATTTAGAGGACATGATTCGAGCCCTTGGACCAGAGATTTTACTAAAGAGCCCGAAAGGTCTAGAAAATTTGAAAAGGGTGACAAAAGCATCGAATGAGACTGTGTATGGTGTTGAAAAGGGCTGTCTGACACATTGGACATTGCTACGTTTTGTGCTTGAGCTACTCATCTTGAATGCTAAGTACGGCTGGTCAGACTGTAGTTTCAATGATCTATTGCGTCTCCTGTCATGGGTGCTGCCACAACCAAACTCAGTTTCCGCCAACACATACCAAGCGAAAGAAGATCATAAGTCCATTGACAATGGGGGTTGAAAAAATCCATGCATGCCCCAACCACTGTATACTTTTTCGTGGCGAAACATTCAAGTCACTAGATAAATGTCCCCGGTGTGGGGCTAGCCGGTACAAGAACAATGGCCTTTATGGTGGGGACGAAGCCTCCATAGGAAAAAAGAGGAATAAGAAGGGTACAAAAAAGGTGGTACAAGAATCTCAGCCCCTAGAGGACACTCCATTAGGCAACGATGCAAAGCAGAAAAGAATTCCTGCCTTGGTAATGTGGTACCTGCCAGTGACCGACCGCTTGAGACGTATCTTCCTAAACCCTAAAGAAGCCACACTCATGACATGGTGGGATGATGAGCGCAAGGTGGATGATGATAAGATTGCACACTTGGCTGATTGTAGTTAGTGGCAAAGGTTCGATGAGAAGCATAAAGAATTCAGTGATGACCCAAGGAATGTACGGTTTAGCTTGAGCACTGATGGAATGAATCCCTTCAATGAGAGGATGAGCGACCACAACACTTGACCAGTGATCTTGATCATGTACAACATCCCAATGTGGTTGTGTCAAAAGAGAAAGTACCTTCTCCTCACTATTCTTATTTCTAGGCCTAAACAACCAGGCATTGATATAGACGTTTTCCTTGAGCCTTTGATGCAAGAAATGGAGAGGCTATGGAGGCATGGGGAGCTGATGTATGATACGTTCAGAAAGGAGGACTTCATATGTAGAGCAATAATATTTGTTACTACCAATGATTACCCCGCGCTGTTTGCTTTGTCTGGACAGATCAAAGGGAAGACAGGATGCTTGGTTTGCTTGGATGGTACTATATGGGTGTACCTGGATGCATCCAAGAAGATAGTTTACCTAAGGAACCAACGCTTCTTAAAGACAAGTCACAAGTACCATAGCAAATCGTTCTTTAGATTTTATGACAACACCCCGAAGATTGAACCCCCTCCGGAGAGACGTCATAACAAAGAACACGTGTACAGAATGGTGAAAAACATACGCGTCGTCTATGAAAAGAAGAATCTAGATGGGACGAACAGAGATAGAAGCACACCTCCTGTCGAAGGCGTACCTTTTAAGAAACAATCGATCTTCTTTTAGTATCTGCCTTATTGGCTAGACTTGGAGGCCCCCCATGCCATTGATGCTATGCACGTGCAGAAGAATATCTTTGTGATGGCGGGGAAACGGGTGGCTATGACCCGCCTCCGCGTCAGCAGAGACAAATTTGATTTTGGTTAAATTTAATTGGAACAAAAGAAAAAGGACAGGTATTGCAAGTCCATACTTCCATAATTCTTATATTTGCATAAAAATTATGTTAATTACATCTCCGAAGAGAACACCCCTGATTAAGAGTTCCAACATGAGTACATGAAAAATAAGATTACATCATATGGCTTCCTATTACAAACTACAAAACAAAATCTTCGGTCTTGTAGTCGTAGATATATGAATGTGCATGCTTGGCATAGACTTGAACTTGATGCATGTCATTTTATTTAAACATGACACGAGTTCATTTGTCGAGGAGTAACATATATTCCTTATATGATTGGTTGATAGCGTGTTTAGCTTCTTAGCAGTCCATGATATACATGTATTTAATTTATACACTATGTGGTGCAACACACATTTATGTCGACTAAGAGAAACTGTTTTGTTTGAGTGATACACATTTCTTTGGTGCATTGTCATGTATGTATGCATGCAATTTACTTTCTGACTAAATTTGATGTCTTTTTGGATCATTTAAGATCATGATTTAGCATGTTTTTAGATGCCCGTTCATGGATATATTCAGCATATAGTGCAATCTTTCATTTGAGCTAAGTCAAAATATTTATTTTACCATGGCCTAGAAAGAAATATTTGCATCATCGACTTTCAGTAGAGTGCGTGCAATTAATTTATTTTATCAAGTTTAGCATGCATACTCATGGTATGGCACGATGCTATTAATTTGATATATTCTAATGACTTAGCTAAACATGACCTCTATGGGTGCAATCACTAAGATGTAACATTTAATTTACTCATGATGCTCTCAAGCACTTTTGGCTCGGAGAGCCTATGCCGGGCATAGATGACATGTGTGAAATTATGATGAACATGACAAAGCCTATTTAGTTTGGGCTAAGTTCATGTGTTTGTAACATTTAGTTATTTTATTATACCAAGGCGCTGCGATGAGGCTAATTAGCACTAGCGGTCATGACATGGTATTTGGCACGAAGAAACTAATTTTCTTCGTTTCTTATTTATTTAAATCCACCTGTTTTGGGTGAATGCAATATAATTAAGATGCAAGATGCATGCAATCTTTACGCTAGCCTTTGCTTCTATTTGCATGGTGAGGCGAGATGTGACAGCTTTTGATGCAACACTAACTTAGCATCTTGGTTTGTTCGGCACCGGTACTTTAATTTGATTATGTCACTTTGTACATGCAAAGCGAGGCATGCAAGACAAGTTTTGGGCTTGTGCAAGGGAGGTGCTAGCTAACGAAGCATAACATGCACAACCTTTTTCTTTTGTTTATTTATGACTTGATTATGTCGATACATGATCCTTGATGACCGTGCATCATGCAAAGGTTTGTGTAAACAACGGATCTTGGCGAAATAATGGCACGTTACATGATATGCATGCCTAGCTAATGGACCTGAATATGCGGTGCGTTTTTTAGTGTCTTGTTTTTTATATAGTTTCATTTGCACATATGATTGTTTCTTTGATTTGATAGAAACCGATGCATGATCTTTCTTCATGGCGATAACATGCAAGTTCTTTATTTTGTTTGATGCATGATATGAATGGGCGGCGTTCTTTGTGGCCAAAACACATGTAGATTTGTTTAGATATGGAGCCGATTCGCGTCCATATCAAATTTACCATGAACCGGGTGGAGCCAAAGCGCGTCCACCAATTTTGTACCATGAACCTTTAACCGGGTTGGAGCCAAGATCGCGTCCAACCGAAAGTTCACCATGAACGTAACCGGGGTGGAGCCAAAACGCATCAAACCCGCATTTCACCGAGGCATATTTGCTGCCTTTTACACCTTCACCACCGGGCATATTGCCCATGCGCAAGCGCGGTCATGGCACGTTGGCGATCTTTTACCGGGGCTTGCGCCCATGCGCGTAGAAGCGCAACCATCACCATTTCTTTTTACCTTTTACGGGGTAAGACCTCGTGCACCGCCCATCCGCAATGACATAGGCCAGCCGTTTCTCGATGCCGACGAGTTCTTGATGAAGCTCGTGGACGCGTTAGTCAAGACGAGAAGTAGGGAGGTAGGGACTAGAGAAGCGCCATGCGACCTCTCACCTTCTTCTCTTGGAACCCGACGAACGAACCAGCAGCCTTTTTGCCGGTAGGTGTTGCAACTTGGTGGCGATGCTTCGGTGGCCTTCCGCTTGGAACGGTGAGTGGCGCTTGGAGCGGTGGCGGTCTGGTCTTCGCGGCAACCTAACGACGCTTGTTTGAGGGGGCTATGGAGCGGCGGCACTGGAGGCACTACGATCATGGAGCGGGGGGCCTTCTACCGGCCGGGCCGTGCATAGTGTATTTATATGCCGGGGTAGAGATGCGATTTGCAAGGAGATTTGGCGCCCTTTGTTTTAATTTTCCTTTTGCTAATGACGCCGCGGCTGAGTTTGAATTGTGACCGCGCGAGTTCATGAGAACGTCAATACGTGCGTGGAGGACTCTTGAAACGGTGATTGGACTTAGTCATGCTAATTTGAATTTGAGTGGAAGCGCCATGGCTTTGAATTGCCGCGCGAATGCTTAATCGGTTATTCTAGAGGCAAATACATTCTCTTTGCCTTGTTTGGTGGAGTGTCGGTCATCCACTATTTTTCTATTATCAATACGCCATTCAAGAATCAAAGGCATCCATTTGCAAGCACATGCCAAGAAGTTTACATATCCGTGCCTCGGCTCCTTCTCTTTTTTTCATCACTACTTATCTCCCTCTTTTTTAATACATATATCACCACATCACTTTTACATGGTAGATTATGCCGTCAGAAAATATATTATATCATACTAATTCTATTTCCTTTTCAGACATATTATTTCACTATTATGTACACCATACCATATTTAAATGGAATTTGACCATCTATATTATTTTATTTAGTATGGTATAAATATTCTCACACATTTTGGATAGATCCAAAATTGGTGTCAACACTTTGAGAGTCTCATTGCTACCTTGATGGACACAGGCAAGTCAAAGGATGGTCTGAAATCACGAAAAGATATGGTGCAGCTAAACGTGATGCCACAGCTTCACCCGATACCTGAGACTAATGGAAAATACACTCTCCCCGCGGTGTGCTTCAACCTAACACCAGACGAAAAGAGAGCTATATGCACTTTCTTGAGGGGGGTCAAAGTCCCGACTGGGTTTTCAGTGAATGTGAAGAAGCTAGTGTCTATGAAGGACCTGTCAATAACACACTTCAAGGCTCATGGTTGTCATGTGATGCTAACAGTGTCTCTACCTATTGCAATCAGGGCTATAAAGCCAGAGTTCTTGAAAATGGCCATCACCCACATGTGCTACTTCTTTTCGAAGATCTCACAGAAGACGATTGGCAAGCAAGAGCTGAGTGACCTACATGAATTTGTGGTGGAGACACAAAACTAACTAGAGATGTGTTTACCTTCCGCTTTATTTGATATAATGCAACATCTCATGATTCACGTGGTTCATCAAATACAGGCGCTGGGCCCTTGCTACTTGCATGAAATATGGTCCTATGAGCGGTTCATATCGGTTCTAAGTCGATACGTGCATAATCGAGGATACCCAGAGAGCTCCATGATAGAGGGTTACAATACTGAAGAAGTCATCGAGTGCTGTCAAGAGTACCTAAAAGTACAGAAAGGGATTGGTAAACCCGATTCTCGTCATAAGGGTAGGCTGGCTGGGAAGGGCACCAGTGGTAGAAAAGTGTTCATCGACCATGATTACAAAGAGGTGAGTTGGGCGCATTACAGTGTTTTGCAGAGTACACAACTGATGCAACCGTACATTGATGAACACTTGGCTATCATTATGGCAGAGAGAAATGGCCGTTCAGATGATTGGGTCATGAAACAGCACAAGCAACGACTAACTACATGGTTGAAGGACCAAAACATAATGTCTAGAGAAACCATAGACTCTATTACCATCAGTAGGTTGGCAGAGAGGCCATCAAGACGAGTGACATCTTGGAATGCTTATGACATCAATGGGTATACGTAATATACCCACGTAAAGGATAGTAAATATGTGAACCAAAATAGTGGCGTTTGAATAGAAGCTCTCGATGGAGTGGGGTGAAAGATCCAATACTTTGGCATCATTGAAGAGATATGGGAACTTGACTATAGAAGGGATATAACGGTGGTCCTGTTTCGATGCCACTGGATCAAACAACACCAACTAAACGAGATCAGATTGAGAGTCCTGGACCTCGAAAATCTAGGCTACCAAGATGACCCTTGGGTGCTTGCTTCACATGTTGCATAAGTTTTCTATATGCCTGACCCACAAAGTAACCTCCTCTCGAAGAAGAAGACAAAGCACATGGTTGCCTCTGGGAAGTAGCACATTATCGGAGTTGATGGCGTGGATGATGTTGAAGCTTACAATAACTACGATGAGATGCCGCTATTCACAGACTTTCCTAAAAAGATCAGTGTTGTGGAAAAGAACCTGCCCAAAGACATATTGCCATGGGAATGAAAAGATGTCAAGGGAAAAGTTGTTACAGCGGGCTAGCTAGTTGTTGAACGTGGAGTGTTTGTGTAAGTGTGTGTGTTTGTAAGACTTCATTTATGCATGTGTGTGAGACTATATATTTATGTATGTGTGTGAGACTATAGATTTATAATTGAAATCATTTAAGGTTTCAAAATCTTATTTGAAGTTGCCATTTATTGAAATTCAAAATCTTATTGGAAGAGGGAGCAAAAGGAAGAGCAGGAGAGGCTGCTGAAGGCGAAGAAGAAGAGGATGAGGACTCAGAAGAGGGATATGTAAGTCCCGAGGAACCTTTCCCACGTGAAGCCAAAAGGAGGCCAACGAAGGAAGATTTGGACAAGGATTTTGACCCAAACGAGGAGGTAGGGAAAAACCTTAACTTGTAAATTTTGCTAAAGCTTTGGCTATGTTACCTCTGCTAACACTTTGACCTGTCATATATACAGGTCCCTCCTGAAACTTGGAAAAGACGACATCGACGTCCGTGACATCTCCCTAGACAAGATGGAGTAGAGGAAAGGAGAGCAGAGGCAACAGCCACAGAGACGGACATTGAGGCCTCTACTCCACAACCTCATGACACAATGACGACTACTAAGCCTAAGAGGAAATGAGGGGATAGAAAAGCAAATCAATATCTAGATAAGGCATGCTATGTGATAACGGAGGTTGGGCCAGCAGGGGAGATCCTTGAGCCGAAGGAATTTAGAGGACGATTCTATAATGCGATCGGTGTAACACCCTCGGTGTTTGGCTTCTGCTAATTGCAATTCGTCTCATAAACATGTGCATCATTTATCTCATCATGTCATTTTCCCTGAAACATACATATGAAACATTCGCATATTCTGTTTGTTTCGTACTAGATTGTTTGTGAATGGTAGTAGTGCAACATAACAATGAAACATGAACTTCCCATGTCTTGAAGCATGGCAACAGGGTAGTAGTGTGACAAGTATAGTATAACAACTTTGTAAAATGGTTGATCATGGTCTAATACACCTTAACTACACTTAGGTTACTTGTTGGGACATTGTTCATGTAGATCAAAATGACCAAAATGCCCTCAAGTGCAAGTTTGACTTGAATTGACTCTTGGAGTCTCACTGTTTGACTGTTTAAAAAGTGTAACTTAGAGTCTATGCATGCTTGAGCAACCTAAAGCAAAGTTGTAGCTAATTTAGTAAGGAACAAAAGTTGTTTTATGGTCAACTCATGAAAATGTCTAGAACATGGTCAAACATGGCCCACAAGTCAGAATTTCATGCTAATCAACACTGAAAAATCTTGCTAAGTCATTGATGTCATTTCAGTGTGATCGAGCCATCTTTGGCTTGTTGTAACTTCTGATCCATGGCGAATTAGGTGATAGTTCTTGAAAGTAAATTGCAGCTGGATGTTTGGTCTACATTTTTCATGAACACTGTTTTTGCAAACAAGCAACGGATTAGCTAGTTTACCGCGAGGAAGTCGCGCTGTCAGGCTGCTCACCCCGACTGAATGGAAGCTACAGTGGTCGCGTTTTTCGAAAAACGCCGACGCGCGTGTCGCCACGCTGTCGTCGGGCCGGTGACAGGCACAGCCCGCCACGCCACGCGCGCCTCTGGCGTCGCAGAGCGCACCTTGAAGCCACCCGCGCTGCCGCCGCCCTCGCCAGATCCTTTTTCATTTCTCCGCTTCGCACACGCAAGCGCAGCCATAAGCAACCACTCCGCCATAGCTCCGCCGTCGCAGAGCTTGCTCACCGCTGCATCTACCCGCTTTCACGCCTTCACCATAGCTCCGTCATGTTCGTGCGACCTTCCCCACCTTCTAGCTGAGCCAATCGTCTTTGTAGGTGAGGACCTTGCCCAGATTTTCCGACGCCGTAGTCATGGCCTACCTCGCCGGAGTTGCGGGTCATCGTGGCCGGCGCAGCTCCGCACCGCTCTGCTTCCCTAGCCTTCGTTTCATCTTCTCTAGTCGTCGTATTTTGCTCTAGTTATGACGTTACCGACGGTTTATTCGGCGAGCGGAACATGGCCGCATGCACCACCGCGCCATGGTCGCCGTCGGTGACATCACATGGCTACACTCGCGCGCACTTCACCACAGCCATTAGCGATAGCATAGACAGTCCGCCTTGGTCTCTGGAAGCGATCGCGCGCTTTGCTGGGTACCTAGCGCCGGGGTTCACCGGAGGCGCCGCCGCCTTGCGCGCCATGACCGAAACCGCCGTGCGCCATGGCCGGCGTACCTAGGGACCGGTAGAGAGTGATTGGGGCACCAATCAACGCGGGAGGTCGTGGCGGTCCACGAAGGTACTCTCCTCGTCGCCGGAGAAGTCGCCGCCGTCGGCGAAACTCGCCACCGCCGTCGCTCCTCCCTTTGTCTCGCCCGACACGCTGGTCCTCCTGTCGGCGTCGGCTGCTTGGCGGGAGCCCAGCTTGGGCCGCTGCGCCATTGTGCAGGCAGCACAGGTAAGCTCGTGGGCCGCCGTGTCGTGGCCGGGCTCCTCCACAGCTTTTTCTTATTTGTTTTGTTTATTTGTTTTCACAGATTTATGTGCATGATTCTAAAATATGTATTTCCTAGTATATAGATCCAAAAGCTATGGTTCTAATTTTGTTAAGTTCCTGGTCATGTCTAGTACTTAATAAAAATATAATATGAGCACATGTGTTAGAAAACTTGGATGAATTAAATTGGAGTTTGAAATGTGTTTTTAGAAGCATGCAAACTTGTTTGAATTTTATCTTGAGTTTCTGTGGTCCAAAAATTATGAAATTTTGTGGGTCCTCTATTTTGGTTTATTAGAAGCTCTGGTAAAAATTTCAGAGCTAGTGCATGTGTAGTTTTTAAGTTATAGAATTTCCTTTTATTAATAGGTGGATCTTGTGTGAATTTTCATAATTTTTCTATAGATCCAGTGAAGGTGAAATTTTATGGGTGCTATTCTTATGCTAGAAGGATGCTAGGAAAAATGGGAAATCTGTTGCTTGACACTTTTTAATAAGGTTTCCTAATTATGCTAGAAATTGACATGTCATCTGTTATTTTGGATACAGCAAGTTATGTTGGTCTAATGGCTTTGAAATTTTTATGGTAGTCTATGTGCAGCATGAGATAGCTACTGTAATTTTTGTAGATTTTTATGAATAGTTTTACTATATATTGCTTAAATCACCTAATTAACTAAATAAATTGGAAAAGGATATTAAATAATTTATTTAGAAGTTGGCACTATACTTTCTGATGTTTCTTAGGTAGGAAAAACAAGTTGGTAAACTTGGTTTGGTCAAATTAGGCTTTTGCACCATCGTTAAATAATTAAGTTAGCAACCCTGTCATTGCGGGACAGATTCTAGGTCTACTGGAATTGGACTTGGTCAACTTCAGAATCATGCTTTGATGTTTACAAATAAATTGTAGAGAATTTCATAAGCTTTCCAGAATGTCCTCTTGCAAGTCATTTGGATTTATAAAACTCTGGTTATGATAGAATTAAGTTACTACTTGTTGCATATGAAGCTTTAACTGTTATTTTAAGTATGTCTTTACTATTCTAAGTTCATGGTACTGTTCCTAGGTGTTAGGCCTTTAACTGAAGATGAGCATCTTTATCTTAGGTTATGCAAGTTAGGTAAGTTGCTCTTGTTATTTAAGTTAAGTTGGATGCATGCTTAAAGTGATTTGCATAGAGCTAATTACTCGAGAAAGCAGTGTCCAATGATGTTTTCGTAAACACCCATTGTGATTCATTCATCATGAGCATCATGTCATTCCTTATGCATCCATGATATTTATCTTGTGCATCGACATGCAATAGGTGTACCGGAAGAGTAACCCTGCTGGAATTCGAGGCGAGGAAAGCGGCGGCAAAATGACCACACGGAGATTCGGAGGAGCGACCTTGAGGAGAAGTGCCGACGAGGTCGCCGTTGAGTGCCCTGACCACCGTCCTTGCAACTTTGTGAAAGGCAAGCCCGGAGCATATTAAGCCTCCTAATTTCCGAAATGCGATTCTGATATTATTGTTACATATATATATATTGTTGCATTAAGTTTAGGTGTTGGATGCAAACACTTGCGCATTGGTTACCCATTCCTTGTCCGGATATTGTTACCACAGAATCCTATGTAGCTCGAAGCTCGAGTAGTGCTTAGCCACCGCTTAAATCGGTAGAAGTCGGGTGATTTCTGTCACCTGCGAGATATAGGATGATCTGGTGGCACGGTTGGCTATATTTGCTATCGTGGAAAAGAACCGGTCTTAATTTGAAATGAAGACCGGACGGAGGCTTGCCGGTTTGCGAGTGACTCCGTCTGTGTAAACAAGGACCGATTCTTGGAGCCTTTCTGTTCATGTTGAGCGCATGCCTCTCTCTTAGTTGGCCGGGTCTCGAGACCGACCACCACGAAGCCGAGTAGCTCACCTCGGGCCGAGTCGATAAGTATAAAGTGCGCCTCGGAAGGGAGCCGTGGCGTGAGTCAAGGCGGTGATTTAAAAGTCCGGATCGTCTGGCGGAAGGGTAATCCACGAGAGTCTTGGGCGTTGATCGAACCCATGAATTTGGTTCTGAGATGTTTCAAAGGTGACCCACGGCTACCCTTGCAAAGTATGCCGGGGTGAGAGTTAGGAATACCCCTCACCGAGTTGTAATTCGATTCGAATCGCCGCCTCTCTCTCGGTTAGTGAGAACTTGACGGGCTTATCTCCAATGTAGATACACTTAATATCTTAATGGTTCGGAAATGATGATATGATGATGATAGCCTTATTATACCTGCTATGGTTAATATTGTTTGCTCCTAATAAGTGAGTGCTCTAGTACAGGTGCTAATCTAGTGGACAGGTAATTAATGATAAGCTTGATAATCAGTTTAAATTGGTTACTATAATCATAAGCTCTTTTATGCAACTGTGTCAAGCTAGCCCACCTGAAAAGCCTTGCATGATCCTTGGTGTCGTTTATTTCTGATTTTTGTCGGGTAAGTCTAGCTGAGTACCTTCTCGTACTCAGGGTTTATTTCCCACCTGTTGCAGATGACCAGTTCTTCTTTGGTTGCTGCAAGTACTGCCTTCTCCCTGCTGGGGATGAAGACTAGACCATTGGGCGCGGTCTCTACTAGTTCTCGTACCTGATAATGCTTTTGTGGGACATGACTCTGATCTGGCAATGTATTTGAAACTATGAAGTTATGTACTAAACTATGTTGCTTCCGCACACTCAAACTTGGTTTGTAATATTTTATTTGAACTCTGATGGATGTAATCCGAATGCTACTTGTGAAATGTCGTAACGAATGATGTGTTGTGTTGAATCATTACGATCTTGGTTTGTATGTCGAGAGTTGGTGAAATCCTTCGTGATTTCCGGACTACCGGGATTATGGGAGCTTAAGTACAGGAATTTGATCGCTTCGGTGATTGTTTTTGGTACTTACGTTCTTATGATTTGGTCGGTTCTGTTACAGCTGGTATCAGAGCAAGATTTGACACTAAACACGTCATTTGTGTATTTAAAACAAAAGTACTTGTGAAAATCCTAAATTAAATACTAAGTATTGCCAGTGGTCATATCCCTTATGCCCAAATAAGGACTCTTAGGTGGCTTATTAAAGTACTAACTTGGGGGTTCCTGCTTGTTTCTGTTTCGTCGTCCATACGGCGTGCTATTGTATGGATGCCATCCGCTTGGGTGGTAATGTTTGGATCAAATACCTCTACGCTCTGGTAAGTGGGAGTTGTGAGAGCATGACCGTCCAATCGTCGGTCTAGGGGAGAGTAGTTGTGGTTGCTCGCGTATTTACATGTTCAATCATGTATCTATGAGAGTACTTAAATGTGGGTATCTCTGACGGGTAGTTGTGATACTAGAGTATGTGCATCAGGAGATGTATGTATGAAAGTATTTAATTCTTGCTTGCTTTTATGCATTTTGGGAAATTATTGGGCTGAAATGAAATTTTCTTGGTACACTAACAACGTATCGTTATAGATCGATTAGCTACCGTATACGAGAGAACGTATGTATGCCACCGTATATTTCGCTAGCCTTTAAATTTTTTTTAGGATGGTGAGGACGTCTGGATCGTGCATGCATCATGTTCAAGCATACATGGCATTTCTTGCATTACTCCCTCCTTTAAAATATGATTGTCCACCGCTAATTAAATTTCGTATCCCTTAAATGATTCTCCCCTTACGTTGTGACTTTTTGCTACTGAGATGGCGCATGCGAAAATGCTTTGCTTTCATAAGTCCGGCTGGAGGCGGGCGCCTCGTCACCGTTTAGCTCCTCGTGAGCCCCGTCCCGAGCCTCTTGAGGAGGAAAGGGTGAGGCGAGCTTGCTCGGGTGATCTGCTTGAGAGGAATGCGGCTCAAGACCGCTTGGAGCAAGTAACACGGAAAGGGACCAAGAGACCCTTGAGGTTCGAGGTTGACAGTTGCTCACATGGCTCAGAGCGCATGTTGATTCACGTGATGAACCAACGGAATGAAGCTGTGCACGAGGAGGATGTGTTGAGAGCACGGCGGGTGTAGAGCTAGAGCAACAAGTGGCAATTGCCGAGGAGTACAATGACAATCTCCATGAGGAGGTTCACTGTTACACAATCAACTTCACCCTCTTCCGCCACACCGAGGATGAGGATGAGATGGGTTACGGTGTCATCATGGCTGAAGGTGATGATGACATGGAGGTCAATGGACTGAGGACATTCCACGATGAGGAGGAAGATGAGGAGTTGGAGCTGCTAGTGATGAAGATGGAGGAGAGATCTTGACATCGACTCCGAGGACGATCGCGTAGTTTAGCTTACTACTTAGCTAATGCGCAAGAGCTAGTCTTTTGTTGATCCTTATGCATGAACGAGTAGCTTTGGAATAAGTAATCGTTGGGATGTAATATCGAACCATAAGTTATCTTTGGATGTAAGTTTGGAACCACTATGGCTTGGATGTAACCTATCGAACGTATTATGCTCCACGTATGTGAGCCTTTGATAAATTCCGTCTTTGCGGTCTATGGATCAAGTGGTTGGTTAAGTTCATCGCATTTATGTGTCCATTGACGCGCTTGATGAGTTGTGTGGTTGTGATGAATGATTGTGCCTCTGTTGATTATCTAAATGCATTTCCTCCAATGGACTCGGTTTGGGCATAATTATCGATTCATCTACAAAAATTTCCACATCGTCGATTGCTCATTGGCTATATATTTTGCAGATGGCTCATCATAACCTTCGTCATGATGCGTGGCATGGGAAATGAGGAACAACCACCTCCGCCACCGCCCACACCAGTGAGCTAATGCGAGCAGGTGGTGGAAAGTCAGCGCATGTTAGGCGAGGCTATGCATCGATGGCTAACCGAGAGGATCGTCATGTCCGCCAAGGACCCGAGCCAAACCAAGACAAAGAAGACTTTAAGGACTTCATGGATACAAAGCCTCCTGTCTTTTCGTGAGGCGGAAGAACCATTACAAGGTGATGAATGGTTGAGCACGATAGAGCAAAGGTTTGGATTGCTCCGTTTGACCGAGGGTATGAAGGCCACATATGCAGGGACACCAGCTCCAAGGCCTGCTGCAGTATCTGGTGGACACATCACAAGACCACCTTCCCCGCAAACGTCGAGATAGTTTGGGGTCGGGTTGAGGCGACTTTTCGAGAGGACACTTTATCCCTCCCGGTCTCATGGCCATTAAGCATCTTGAGTTTATGAAGCTCACCCAAGGCAACAAGAGTCTCAATGAATACCTCCGGGCATTCAACAACTTTGGCAAGGTATGCTCCCGAGTTTGTCGACATCGACGCTAAGAGAATAGCTAGCTTCAAGAGGGACTTTCCCTAAATTGATGAAGTCAATGGGCAAGCGCAAGTGTGTCACCTTCAATGAGTTTATTAGTGACACTCGACTCAAGAGAACAATGATAAGATATATGCCGCTTCTAAGAACCGCAAAAGAAACTTTGATTCAGTGCTTCTCGGTCTAAGGCACCAATGATATCCAAGGCCCAGATCACCGTCCACCCAATGCTAATGTCCCAGACCACCCACCTCGGAAGAAGAATCAAGCTAAAAGCTGGTTTTACATAAAATTACACAATTTCCTTACCAAAGAATACCTCAGGCGGGGAGGCAGCTCCAATGTCCCACCAGCTAACAGTCGTGTTGGGCTGTAACCACTCGGTCATTGGGCAAATAGGTGTCCCCATCCTCCCAAGAATGCTCAAGGAAACGTCCGTCATGGGCGTGTTCATTACACTCTTGTGGAGGAAATTCCTGCTTGGTGAAGTGGTCACCATTGGTAAGTTTCTTGTTAATGATCACCCTACTTGGTTGTGCTCTTTGATTCGGTGCTTCCCATTCCTTTGTGAGTTCTACTTTTGCATCTAAGCATAAGATGAATGTGATTACAATTGTCAAGGGTGGTTATTGTATTAGTCTTTGCTTTGGGAATAATATCATGACTAACCAAGTAGTAAAAGATGTGTAAAGCTTGAAATTGGGGATCGAGAGTTTCTTACAGATCTTGTAGTGCTACCGGGGTAGGAATTGATATAATCCTAGGAATGAAGTGGATGAGTGGGAATGGAGTCTTGATCGATCGTCAACCCGTGTGGTAATGTTGAGGATCCAGTGGATAAGAAGGGTTTTCTAGTGTAGTTACCTCATGATATCTCTCTTCACAATACAACCAATGCTACCCTAGCCAAAGCCATTGAGGACCTACCAGTTGTGCTGTGAGTTTCCGGATGTCTTCCCCGATGACTTGCACGGATTACCTCCGGACCGCGATGTAGAATTCAAGATAGAACTTATTCCGTGCGGCTCCTATATCTCGAAGGCCCTATAGAATGCCGCCCAATGAGTTGGCCGAACTAAAGAGTCGGTTGAATGAGCTATTGAAGAAAGGTTTGATTCAGCCTAGTTCTTCTCCTTGGGGTTGTCCGGCTATCTTTGTGAAGAAGAAGGATTTATCTTTTTAGCATGTGCGTAGATTATCATCCCTAAATGCTGTTACCATCAAGAACAAATACCCTCTTCCTCGCATCGATATTACATTTGATCACTCTCTAAGGCTAAGGTATTCTCCAAGATCGATTTGAGGTCCGGTTACCATCGAGATCAAAATTCGTCCTCGAAGATATACCTAAGACGACTTTCTCTACCCGTTATGGTTTGTTCGAGTACCTTGTCATGTCTTTTGGGTTGACAAATGCTCCGCACTTTATGTACTGATGAATTACGTATTCATGCGAATTGGACAAGTTTGTCGTCGTGTTCATTGATGACATCCTAGTATATTCTCGAGAATAAAGAAGAGCATCTTTGAACATCCGAGAATTGTCTTAACTTCGGTTATGCGTGACAACCACTTTATGCTAAGTTCGACAAGTGTGAATTCTGGTTGAACAAGATACCTTTTCTAGGTCATGTGTTATCTGGTGATGGAATTTCGGTTGACCCTACGAAGGTGCAAGAAGTCCTTGAGGGAAGGCACCTATTACAGTCCTGAAAGTTCGAAGTTTCTTAGGATTGGTGGCTATTATCGTCCGCTTTATCCCGGATTTCTCAAAATCGCCAAGCCCATGACTCGACTCACTGCAGAAAGATGAGAAGTTTGTGTGGACTCGAAGTGTGAAGAGGCTTTCCACACTTTATGGACCTTGCTAACCTCTGCTCTGTATTAGCACAACCTGACATTGAAAAGCCTTTTGATGTCTATTGTGATGCATGTGGCACCGTTTTGGGGTGTGTTCTTATGCGGGAAGGCGAGTAATTGCTTATGCTTCGCGCCCGACTTCGAAAGCATGAAGTCAACTATCCTACCCATGACTTAGAGCTAGCCGCGATTGTTCATGCCTTGAAGATTTGGAGACATTACTTGTCGGGTAATGTGTGCAACATCTATAACGACCATAAAAGCCTCAAGTACATCTTTACTCAAGCCGAGTTGAACATGCGTCCAACGGTATTTGGTTAGAATTGATCGTCAGGACTACAACCTTCAAGTGCACTACCATCCCGGTAAGGCGAATGTGGTTCTTGATGCCTTAAGCGAGAAAGGCCCATTGCAATTCCTTAATTAGTGAAGACTTTCATCTGTCACACCTCCTTCATCCCGTAGTACTTCACAATATCACTTGTGGATTGCTCTCTTAGAAGTCGAATTATCGAACTCCGTAAGACTGATGTGGGTGTGTTTCACATCAAGCGGAAAATGAAAGAAAAAGAGACCAAGCACTTTAAGGTCGATGACAAAGGAATTCTCTGGTTTAATGATAGACTTGTGGTACCCAAAGATAAAGAACTTAGAAATCAAATTATGGTGAAGCCCATTCTTCTAAGTTGTCCATCCATCCCGGTAGTAGTAAAATGTATCAAGATCTCAAGTCGTATTATTGGTGGACCAAGATGAAGAAAGAAATCGCAGCTTATGTGGCAAGGTGTGATAAGCATTGCGAGTCAAGGCTATTCACATAAGGCCCGGATCATTGCGACCACTCTCTATTCTGGGCCGGAAGTGGGAAGAAATTAGTATGGATTTTATTGTTGGATTACCCACTACCAACAAGGGTTGTGATTCCATCTGGGTTATCGTAGATCGTCTAACTAAATCTGCTCACTTTATTCCGGTCAAGTCTACCTATCACCCACACAATTATCTTTGAGATTTATTTTCAACAAGTGGTACGTCTCCATGGTGTACCCAAATCCATTGTTTCTGAGATAGAGGACCTCAGTTCACGGCTCGCTTTTGGGAGTGCTTACATCAAAATCTTGGCACTCATCTAATCTGCGATTCGCCTATCATCCGCAAACATCGTGACAGACGGTGGCGTGTTAATCAAATTCTTGAGGACATGCTTAGAGCTTGTCTTATTTCTTGCAAAGGCTCTTGGGAAGACTGGTTACCTCTCGCTGAATTCTCTTATAACAACAGTTATCAAGAGAGTATCAAAATGGCTCCTTTTGAAGCTCTTTATGGCTGAAAGTGTAGAACTCCTTTGAACTGGGTGGAGCCCGGGGAAAGAAGGTTCTATGGTATTGACTTTGTAAAAGAAGCCGAAGAGCAAGTCAGGACTATACAAAAGAATATGACTGCCGCTCAGGCTAGACAAAAGAGCTACGCTGATAAGAGAAGGAAACCTATTGAGTTTGAAGTAGGTGATCATGTTTATTTGAAGGTATCCCCTATGAAAGGAGTCAAGCGTTTTGGAATTAAAAGGAAGCTTGAGCCTCGATATGTTGGACCCTACCGCATTATCAAGAAAAGTGGAAGAGTAGCATATAAGCTCGATCTACCACGTGAGATGGGAGCTATATTTCCGGTATTCCATGTGTCCCAGCTGAAGAAGTGTCTTCGTATTCCCAAGGAAAGAATAGCAACAAGGAAAGTCAACTTGAAATCTGATCTTTCTTATGAGGAAAAGCCCGTGCAAGTTCTGGATACTCAAGAAAGAGTGACTCGTACACGAGTGGTTAAGTTATACAAGGTAGTTTGGAGTAATCATAGTGAACGGGATGCAACTTGGGAGCGGGAAGATTATTTAAAGGAAAATCATCCAACTTTCTATACTAAATGGTACGCTTTCCAAATCTCGGGACGAGATTTTTCTAAGGGGGGAGGGCTATAACACCCTCGGTGTTTGGCTTCTGCTAATTGCAATTCGTCTCATAAACATGTGCATCATTTATCTCATCATGTCATTTTCCCTGAAACATACATATGAAACATTCGCATATTCTGTTTGTTTCGTACTAGATTGTTTGTGAATGGTAGTAGTGCAACATAACAATGAAACATGAACTTCCCATGTCTTGAAGCATGGCAACAGGGTAGTAGTGTGACAAGTATAGTATAACAACTTTGTAAAATGGTTGATCATGGTCTAATACACCTTAACTACACTTAGGTTACTTGTTGGGACATTGTTCATGTAGATCAAAATGACCAAAATGCCCTCAAGTGCAAGTTTGACTTGAATTGACTCTTGGAGTCTCACTGTTTGACTGTTTAAAAAGTGTAACTTAGAGTCTATGCATGCTTGAGCAACCTAAAGCAAAGTTGTAGCTAATTTAGTAAGGAACAAAAGTTGTTTTATGGTCAACTCATGAAAATGTCTAGAACATGGTCAAACATGGCCCACAAGTCAGAATTTCATGCTAATCAACACTGAAAAATCTTGCTAAGTCATTGATGTCATTTCAGTGTGATCGAGCCATCTTTGGCTTGTTGTAACTTCTGATCCATGGCGAATTAGGTGATAGTTCTTGAAAGTAAATTGCAGCTGGATGTTTGGTCTACATTTTTCATGAACACCTTGTTTTTTGCAAACAAGCAACGGATTAGCTAGTTTACCGCGAGGAAAATCGCTACCGTCAGTCGCTCTCACCCCGACCGAATGGAAGCTACGATGGTCGCGTTTTTTGAAAACGCCGGACGCTGCAGTGCTCTTGCATGTCAAGGTCGGCCGGTGACCATGGCCATTGCCGTGCGCGCCTCTCGGCGTCCGCAGACGCGCCTTTGAAGCCACCCAGCGCTGCCGGCGCCCTCGCCATCCTTTTTCATTTCTCCGCTTCCCGCAAGCGCAGGCCGCATGGCGACCACCACTCCGCCATAGCTCCGCCGTCGCGAGCTTGCTCACCGCTGCATCTACCCGCACTCGCCTTCACCATAGCTCCGTCGTGTTAAATGCGGACCTTCCCCACCTTCTAGCCGAGCCAATCGTCTTTGTAGGTGAGGACCTTGGCGATTTTCCGACGCCAGCCGTAGTCATGGCCTACCTCGCCGGAGTTGCGGGTCATCGTGGCCGCGCCGCGACTCCGCACCGCTCCTGCTTCCTTAGCCTTCGTTTCATCTTCTCTAGGCCGTCGTGTTTGCTCTAGTTATGACGTTACCGCCAAGCCATTACATTCTCGCCGAGCCGGAACACGGCCAAGCCCACCAGCGCCATGGTCGCGCCGGGTGACATCACATGGCTACACTCGCGCACTTCACCACAGCCCATTAGCGCATAGCATAGACAGGTCCGCCTTGGTCTTTGGAAGGCGATGCGCGCTTTGCCTGGGTACCTAGCGCCGGGGTTCACCGGAGCGCCGCCGTGCGCCATGACCGAGCCGCCGTGCGCCATGGCCGGCGTACCTAGGGACCGGTAGAGAGAGTGATTGGGGCACCAATCAACGCGGGAGGTCGTGGACGGTCACGAAGGTACTCTCCTCGTCGCCGGGAGAAGTCGCCGCCGGCGAGCTCATCCCACCGTCGCCGCCTCCTCCTCCTTGTCTCGTGACACGCGGGTCCTCCTCTGTCGGCGTCGCTGCTTGAGGCGGGAGCCCAGCTTGGGCCGCTTAAGCATTGTGCAGGCAGCGCACATGCAGCTCGTGGGCCGTGGTGTCGTGCCGGGGGCAGCTCCACAGATTTGTTTTCTTATTTGTTTTGTTTATTTGTTTTCCACAGATTTATGTGCATGATTCTAAAATATGTATTTCCTAGTATATAGATCCAAAAGCTATGGTTCTAATTTTGTTAAGTTCCTGGTCATGTCTAGTACTTAATAAAAATATAATATGAGCACATGTGTTAGAAAACTTGGATGAATTAAATTGGAGTTTGAAATGTGTTTTTAGAAGCATGCAAACTTGTTTGAATTTTATCTTGAGTTTCTGTGGTCCAAAAATTATGAAATTTTGTGGGTCCTCTATTTTGGTTTATTAGAAGCTCTGGTAAAATTTCAGAGCTAGTGCATGTGTAGTTTTTAAGTTATAGAATTTCCTTTTATTAATAGGTGGATCTTGTGTGAATTTTCATAATTTTTCTATAGATCCAGTGAAGGTGAAATTTTATGGGTGCTATTCTTATGCTAGAAGGATGCTAGGAAAAATGGGAAATCTGTTGCTTGACACTTTTTAATAAGGTTTCCTAATTATGCTAGAAATTGACATGTCATCTGTTATTTTGGATACAGCAAGTTATGTTGGTCTAATGGCTTTGAAATTTTTATGGTAGTCTATGTGCAGCATGAGATAGCTACTGTAATTTTTGTAGATTTTTATGAATAGTTTTACTATATATTGCTTAAATCACCTAATTAACTAAATAAATTGGAAAAGGATATTAAATAATTTATTTAGAAGTTGGCACTATACTTTCTGATGTTTCTTAGGTAGGAAAAACAAGTTGGTAAACTTGGTTTGGTCAAATTAGGCTTTTGCACCATCGTTAAATAATTAAGTTAGCAACCCTGTCATTGCGGGACAGATTCTAGGTCTACTGGAATTGGACTTGGTCAACTTCAGAATCATGCTTTGATGTTTACAAATAAATTGTAGAGAATTTCATAAGCTTTCCAGAATGTCCTCTTGCAAGTCATTTGGATTTATAAAACTCTGGTTATGATAGAATTAAGTTACTACTTGTTGCATATGAAGCTTTAACTGTTATTTTAAGTATGTCTTTACTATTCTAAGTTCATGGTACTGTTCCTAGGTGTTAGGCCTTTAACTGAAGATGAGCATCTTTATCTTAGGTTATGCAAGTTAGGTAAGTTGCTCTTGTTATTTAAGTTAAGTTGGATGCATGCTTAAAGTGATTTGCATAGAGCTAATTACTCGGTAAACGAGTGTCCAGTGATGTTTTCGTAAACACCCATTGTGATTCATTCATCATGAGCATCATGTCATTCCTTATGCATCCATGATATTTATCTTGTGCATCGACATGCAATAGGTGTACCGGAAGGAGTAACCCTGCTGGAATTCGAGGAACTGAAAGCGGCAGCGAAGAAACACCGGAGATTACGGAGGAGCGACCTTGGAGAAGTGCCGACGAGGTCGCCGTTGAGTGCCACGACCACCGTCCTTGCAACTTTGTGAAAGGCAAGCCCTGAGCATATTAAGCCTCCTAATTTCCGAAATGCGATTCTGATGATTATTGTTACATATATATATATATTGTTGCATTAAGTTTAGGTGTTGGATGCAAACACTTGCTGCATTGGTTACCCATTCCTTGTCCAGATATTGTTACCCTGAATCCTATATAGCTCAGGCTCGCGTAGTGCTTAGCCCTGCTTAAATGCAGTAGAAGTCGGGTGATTTCCTGTCACCGCGAGATATAGGATGATCTGGTGTACGGTTGGCTATATTTGCTATCGTGGAAAAGAACCAGTCTTAATTTGAAATGAAGACCGGACGGAGGCTTGCCGGTTTGCAGTGACTCCGTCTGTGTCGCTTAAGGACTGATTCTTGGAGCCTTTCCTGTTCATGTTGAACGCATGCCTCTCTCTTAGTTGGCCGGGTCTGGAGACCGACCACGAAGCCGAGTAGCTCACCTCAGGCCGAGAGTCGATAAGTATAAAGTGCGCCTCGGAAGGAGCCGTGGCGTGAGTCCAAGGCGAGTGATTTAAAAGTCCGGATCGTCTGGCGGAAGGGTAATCCACGAGTGTCTTGTGCTGATCGAACCCGCGAATTTGGTTCTGAGATGTTTCAAAGGTGACCCACGGCTACCCTTGCAAAGTATGCGGGGTGAGAGTTAGGAATACCCCTCACTGAGTTGTAATTCGATTGAATCGCCGTCTCTCCCGGTTAGTGAGAACTTGATGGGCTTATCTCCAATGTAGATACACTTAATATCTTAATGGTTCGGAAATGATGATATGATGATGATAGCCTTATTATACCTGCTATGGTTAATATTGTTTGCTCCTAATAAGTGAGTGCTCTAGTACAAAAGCTAATCTAGTGGACAGGTAATTAATGATAAGCTTGATAATCAGTTTAAATTGGTTACTATAATCATAAGCTCTTTTATGCAACTGTGTCAAGCTAGCCCACCTAAAAAGCCTTGCATGATCCTTGGTGTCGTTTATTTCTGATTTTTGTCGGGTAAGTCTAGCTGAGTACCTTCTCGTACTCAGGGTTTATTTCCACCGCTGCGAGATGACCAGTTCTTCTTTGGTTGCTGCAAGTACTGCCTTCTCCCTGCTGGGGATGAAGACTAGACCGTTGGGCGCGGTCTCTACTAGTTCTCGTACCTGATAATGCTTTTGTGGGACATGACTCTGATCTGGCAATGTATTTGAAACTATGAAGTTATGTACTAAACTATGTTGCTTCCGCACACTCAAACTTGGTTTGTAATATTTTATTTGAACTCTGATGGATGTAATCCGAATGCTACTTGTGAAATGTCGTAACGAATGATGTGTTGTGTTGAATCATTACGATCTTGGTTTGTATGTCGAGAGTTGGTGAAATCCTTCGTGATTTCCGGACTACCGGGATTATGGGAGCTGAAGTACAGGAATTTGATCGCTTCGGTGATTATTTTTGGTACTTACGTTCTTATGATTTGGTCGGTTCTGTTACAATCGGGGCCCTAGTAAGAGATAAATTAAACCTAGCAATCCCTAACTAGAAAGAGGTACCAGAGAAGAAAAAGGATGAACTATGGGATATGCAGCTAAAGCTCAATTTTAGATTTCCAGAGGGTAAGGACAAACTGATAAAAAAATGCTTCCATGATCATGGGAGAGTCATTCCGACGGTGGAGGTCGGAGCTCAACAAGAAGTATATCCAAAAGGGGTTAACTCCCTTCAACGAGTTCGGCAACATAACTCCTAATCAATGGGAGGAGCTCGTGGCTCTGAAGACTTCACCGGAGGCATTGGAGCTTAGTGCCCGTAACACCGAGCTGGCGAAGAGGAATAAACACCACCATCATCTAGGCCCCGGTGGCTACTATGCCAAGGAAGAACATTTTAGGAAGATGGACGAAGAGACCGCAGCTACTAGGAATATCGATGTGAAGAATTTGAAGGTACACTGAAGGAATTGGATATATGCGAGGAGTATAGAATCATCCAGTGGTAATCTTAAGTTTGATAAGCCGGAGACCCAAGAGGTAGTATCAAGGATACTGAAATATGCTGAAGAGAAGAAGAAGGGATCTTTCAATCCTTCTAGAGAGAGGGACGAGCATAGCCTTGGCTTGGGAAACAAGGAGCACATAGACCGCACCAGGGGGCTACAGAAAAGGACGACCTGGAAGCACGGATTCGAAGAGGACAGGCACATGTACAAGAAATATGGCATAGATCGGGAGGCTAATCTTGAGCTCCAAGTGAAGGCTCTAGCTACGAAGGAGCTGGAGGAGTAAGGAGTGTCTACGGAGCCACGGACATTAATGACGCCGCCGGAAGAACTGGCATTAGTAGGCAGCCCTCTGAAAGTTTCTAGCAGCCAAGGTTCCACTGTAGCCACAACCACCGTCGATCGCATACGGGAACCAACTAGTTGCACCTTGGTGTTTCTCAGCGGCCGGCAGAACATTGTGATGGAGGTAGCAATGGGTGTGGCATATCCTTCCAGTGACATACACCACAATAATAAGATACCATCGGACTACACTAGGGTCGAGGTGCATACCGTGAAGCCCGAGTTCATGCAGTGGAGGATAGACTATGCAACTCCCGAGGGGCTGGTGTTACTCGGAGACGTAATGGGGCAGTTTATCCTCTGGCATAAATGGGACATTATATTGACTTCTTCTTCGCCGCCTCCCTCTCTCCCAAATTTGGAGCGAGTTGTTGAGGACGGGGAGATATTTTCACCGTCTCGTGACCACCACATTCTTGAGATGTCATATTCTTCCCCGCCTTCTAGCGAGCATGTGCCTAATAAGCCACAACCTTCTCCAGCTCATACCGAGCAAGTGCATAATGAGATTCCACAGTCTTCTCAACAAGCACAGCTGATACATAAACAACAAGTGCCTCCTAAAGAAGGTGATGCACAAGAAGATGAGGACGTGCCTGAATGGGAACTTCGAAAGAAGCATCCAATCACCATAAGACTAATTTATGTTCCGATGAAAGACGTCTCGTCGGTGCACAAGTGGTGTTCCCATGACCAGTTCAAGCCTGAGAACCAAGTTAAAAAAGTCCCATCACGGGCTTTTGAGGAGGCTGTCACTAGCAAACTCCACCAAACAACAAAGCAGTATCCAAATATTGATGCCATCAAATGGTCAAAGGATTGCCTGAAAACATATGAAAGAGGCAAGCCCTTCCTACCAAACCGGAACATCCAGTGCCTACCACTTGGAATTAGAAGGTTCCATGATTGGTACTTATGTGTTCTCCTAATGAGCATAGACCTCGTACAAGCATGCTTCCCCACCGGCACATTTGGAAGCCCAGCCGAAAAAATTGTCTTTGACTTCAATGACATTGTGGATACTATGTATGTTCTATGATGAGTAACACTGGTGTCTATAGGAGACACCCCTTAAGTGTAAGTTTGAACCTCTTCACCCGTAGTATAAAAGCTTCGTACATGGTATGAAATACTAAACCAAAACTTGTTCTCTTGTAGTGGAAAGGAGAGAAAGAAATGAAAAGAGACCCATACAAGGATGACCAACTCTTAGAGCTCATCGGCGACCTTTGCAACTTCATATTGGATCAGATTGTACACGTCAAAGGCACCTACCATGACCGAGAGCCTGACTTAGGTAGAAATTCTCAGTACCAACACCTTCGTGAGACTGAAAGGCTAGCTCTAGGCCGTTGATAGCAATGTGTATGGAATTTGACATTGGTTTTACCTGGTGGATTATGTCTATTTAATGATAGATTGTATATATTCTTATGAATTGGACTTGTAATTATAGTTTATATAATATTCTTGTGCTAATAGTTTATATAATACTCTTGAGCGAACGCGGTTTGGAGGCTGCGTTTTGCGAATCGTGGGTCGTAGTTAAGTTTCGCGTATTCCATGCCGCGGGCGATTCCTAGTCACGCGTTGGTCACGGGGCGTTCGGCGGGATTATCTCGCTTTCCTCGCTCACTCGCAACGCGAACACGGGAATACGCGGAAACAAACAGGGCCATATGTATGTTCTGGTCGAATTTGAATTGTAAATTTGATTTTTTTTGTGGAAAAATATACTGTAGGGGCGGTTCTAGACTGAATCGCCCCTACAAACAAGTATTATAGAGACAGCTGGTACTGCAGTCGCCCCTACAAATGGATTTATAGAGGCGGCTAGTGGAGCGGTCTGGGAACCACCCCTACAAATGCATGATTTGTAGAGAAGGTTTGGTAGGGGCGGCTGGCCAAACCGTCCCTACAAATGGTCTTGAGCCGCCCCTACAAATCCTGTGTGACGTAGTGCGTCTCTCTAGCAAATAGCCATCTTATAATGGATTTGACTAGTGACTACTCGAGGTGAAAGGCTACTAGTGCTGAAACCCGAATTTTAGAGCCCTCTGCTACGAAATCAACAGCTCATATTTGTTTTGTTGATATAGGAAGAAAAAATTAGGATGGCGTTTCCTCAAACAAAAAAGGATTGCAGACTTAATATTGCTATCGAAAAGGTTAAACAACCTTATAGACAACTTAATATTCTTGCGGAATATATAGCGATCTTATAACACCTTTGATTTGGATGTGGAACACCTTTAAAACACCTAGATTCTTTAATAAAATACACACAAAATTTGGGTGTAGGAGGCAAGTTTTTCACTCTGGTACCATACAGCAGAACTATTTATAATTTGCCAAGTATATCAAATAATCATACAATATTTGTTGTTTCTGGTATCCATTGGTGGTCAAAGAGTATTCCAATCCTAAGAACCTTTCAACTATTAGCTTAGGGCCAGTTTGGCGGGACTCCACCTCCGGCTCCTATTGTGAAGCAATTTCTCTAGTGAAATTGAAGCTGTTTTGAAAAACGCTTAGCAAAAATGCTCTAGTCACAGTTTTGTAATAATTTGTGTCAAGTTTGCGAGTACGAACCAGAAGAAGCCACATTTTTGTGGTTCTAGCTTCTCAGTACAAAACAGCTCTGGCTCCTCCGAGCTCCTTTCAAGGAGCCAACTTTATAGATGGTCGTTTGGCACAATGCAACAACAAGAGCCACAACAAGGCGGAGCTAGAGCCATGCCAAAAGAGATCTCAATCATTTTTTTGAACAAACTAGAGGAGTTTTGGGCCCCTAGTGAAATTGATTAAGGAAAAACGGTTCAGGGCAGGACAGGGAGAATAAGGAAACAAGAAAAGAAGAGAGCTAAATCATTATTCAGTGGGTTTGGACAAACGGGTAATAATGACATTGGAGAGGGTGCGTAAGGCTATCTCCAACAACAACACCCAAAATACAAGACACATTCGTCCTTTGGGTAGCGCTACAGGCAAAAGGTAGAATACCTATTCGGCATCTTCTCTAACAACAAGACCCAAAAGAGAATCATTTCTGCAAATAAGTTTCCAGGAGAGAGGATGCCCATATTTGGGTTGTGCCTCTCATGCAACCCAAAATAGGTCTTCCGTATAGGTACTCTGTTGGAGGCTGATTTTGGGTCTCTTGCTATCCATTTTGGGTTTGGGTGCCTATATGGGTTCCTTGTTGAAGACAGTCTAATGCACTTTGATAACCTAGGTTTGAGTATGGTAAGCACTACTATACAAATCTCATCCTCGTCGACAGCGGTGTGCTTGTGTTAAGTTCCACACCAGTTTTGAAAGTTGAGAAATTTGAAGACTAGGATAGCATCTACAAACTTTATTCAATCCAATGTCCGAGTAATATTCCTGAAAATTTCTATTAACATATCTTACTATTACTAATTAGAGACCCTAACGGAGGCACCACTGAAAGATCTAGTTTGATTTTGGTGAATTGATCAAACCCTATGTGCTAATCTTTGTTCTAAGTGATCATGAGATAGGTTAGTACTAATCCAAGTGGTAGAGCAATTGAAGGATGATCATAATGATGGTGGAGGCCACGGTGATGATCAAGTGCTCGAAGCTTGAAAAAGAAGAAAAAGAAAAATAAAAATAAAATGGACTCAAGACAAAAGAATATTTGATAGTCATTTTATTTTGGTGATCAAGATATTTAGAGAGTGTGATCATATTTAGGATAGATAGCCGTACTATTAAGAGAGGTGAAACTCGTCGTGAAATGCGGTTATTAAAGTGTCGCTAGATATTCTAAGGGGGAATTCCTTGTGTGCCATTAAAAAAGATCGCAATGCCCCGTGAGTCCCTAGAAAAGTTCAACGGTCTTCAGCGTCACTGCTTCAACTTTTTTGTGCCCTCTATGCTACCACCGTCAGTTTGGGCTCTAACGTCGTCAAACTGCAGGTGTGAAAAGTCAAAAATACCCTTAAGTCTAAATATGTCATTAATTTTTTTGAGCATCTTAACGACTTCAAATGAAAAAACTCAAAATTAGAAAGTTATAGATCTCGTCGAGATCTATAATTTTTATATAAAAATTATCTCCATTTAATTCCACAAAAAAATATGATTTGATATGATTAATATATCTTAGAAAAATCATATCTTTTTTTTGCGGAATTAAATAAAGATAATTTTTATATGAAAATTATAAATCTCGACGTGATCTACAACTTTCTAGTTTTGAGTTTTTTCATTTGAAGTTATTAAAATGCTCAAAAAAAAAATTAATGATATATTTAGACTTAGGGTATTTTCGACTTTTCACACCTGCAGTTTGACGGCGTTACAGTATAAACTTACGACAGTGGCATGGAGGGAAAAAAAAATTGGAGCAGTAGCGTTGAAGACCGTTGAACTTTTTCAGAGACTCACAGAACATTACGATTTTTTTTAATAACACATAAGAAATTCTGTCATATTCTAACTCATTGCACATGGCTTTATATTCCAATGAGCCAAATCATTACTCAGCGCGCGTGCACGTTGGATGTTAGCGACGCACACTTCCCATCTTTGGCACTCCCTTTCCTTTGCGTTAGGCACCTTCCGTTTCCGTCCCAAATTTCTCGTGCTCACTTCTGATTCGGTATCACGCCGCGTTGGTCAATTTAAAAAAAATCAAAACCGTAACGCCCGTGTGTTCCCCTTTCAACCTGCTTTATTCGTTTCGTCTTCTTCACGGCAGAGGAGGAAGCTCCGTCAACGCGGCCGCGGCTTCGATTTGGGACGGCACCAACTGGCCTCCCCCATCGACGTGGAGGCAGAACCTTCGTCGACGCCGGTGCGGCCCCCGTCGATGTGGAGGCGGAAGCTCCGTCCACGGCGGCGCGACCTCGATTTTTTGGGCGGCACCAACCGGTTTTCCCCGTCGAGGCGGGGGCGGAAGGGGATTCGAGCGGGCTGAGGGCTGAGGGAGCGAGGGGCCTCGGCAAGTCCGCCTCCCGTCGAGATCCGGTGGCCGCAGACCTGCAGTGAGGACCGGGAGGAAGGATCCAAACCCTACTGCGACACGACTGCCGGCCGCGCCGCTGCGAGGACGTCGACGTCGTCACCGGCGACCGCCTCCAATGACTCCATCTCCTCTAGGTAGGTGCCGTCGCCCCGTCCGCCTGCCCTTCCCCGCTCTTTGCCCTTTTGCTCTCATCGGGTCCGCGTGTGAGCTTGTGTGCAGAGGCTGTCAGCTGTCGCAGCCGGCGACGACTCGATTTGTGGGAACCGAATCTCAGGTTCGACGGTTCGTCCTTCTGATTTCGCCTCCACAGTGACGCAGATTGTTAGCCCATCTTTCTATGTATGTTTTGATGTGATTAATTTTATATGAAAATTTTGCATGCTAGCTGACCAAAAATTTTTAACTGCGCATAGGTTTAATATACTTTATATTTTACCTACGGGTCTTGCTGATTTTGAGCTTGAGGTATTGGTTTAGCGATTTCTAGGTTGCATCAACTTATGGTATCTATATTCGCGATTTGTATGCTTCTTCTAAGGTTTGAACTGGGCATGTATTTTTCCTTGTTCGAGTTCTGTTTTGCATGTCTTGGATCGGCTAGCAGATTGGTGGATCTATCGATGTACAAGCAAAACATGAATGATCAATATTCGTTTTATTTGTGTTAATAATGCTTACAGCAAGACTTTTCGTGTTTTACTTGTACCATCATGAGTATTAGAGCTCTGTTTTGCGTGTCTTGGGCTAACAAATGTAGGAGCTAAGACATGAAATGATCAATATTCATGTTTCTTGTATCATGAATTCTGATGGTGATATCATATAAATTAGCGGTGTAGATAACATAACAACCAACCAGTACCATTGACCTTTATTATTTGTTTGAACTTGAAGGCCAAATTAAACTGTGGCAGTCAGGAAAACTTTTGGTAGCTGGACTTGCCATTGTCAGTCCGAATAACTGGTTCTGTTGCTTTCAAGAGAGGCGGGCACTAGCAATGTTGCTATTCTGTTATTGTTCCACACAGTTCATATCGTGTGACATAATAGCATGCCGGCTATTAGTTCCTCTCACCTTGAAGCAAGTCCTTACTGGTTGCCTCCATCACCAACTATTATGTAAACTGGAGCAGCTTTGTTTGGCACTGGATATCAATTTCGTCGATGTTATGTTGTAGTTGACATTACAAATGCAGTACTGCAAGTGTAGAGTATCAATGAGAAATCAACATTCAGATAGTCGATTCAACTCTGAAGGGAATAAATTCACAGTCCAAACTAAACTCAGAGTTTCCACGTACCATGTGAAAAAAATTAAAATGGAAGAAATTAGGAAACTTTGCCACACAATTGAATTCATTCTTCAGTCACCACAATTGAGGAGTGTATTACTAATAACCATGAGAAGTTAAGTTAGGTCACAAGCTTCAATGGGAATATGCCACAAAAGAAACTACCAAATCAGCTACTATGGAGCAATCCAGATACTAAATCAAGCATGTTTCTGAAATCTAGTAGTATATATGATGCCAATTTAAAGGGATTACTGTGAGCACATGTGCTCACCTAGGGAAGCATTATTTGGCTAGTTAGAAATGACTATTTTTCAGTCAAATCTTGCCTTCTGTGCAGGCTTGCAAATCCAAGTTCATTCATGAAATTCGCAATGTTTTCTGAAAAATCCAGTGTTTTCCACACACACATGCATATATGCGTAGCTAACGTGTAACAACCAAACAACAGATCACATTTTTGTGAATATTGGACACACCTCCAGCTAAGTGCATACCAACCATAAGAAGAGTGAGTTGGACCTGTTTTTTCAATATTTTTGTCAAGGGTTTTTAAGTGCTCAGATTCTGTCTTATATCTACCCCTTATGTGAGTTTGTTAGAATAGCAACAGATTGCTCATTTTTTTTTGTGAATCAGCATCATGGTGCGTTTTGTTTGTTGGTTTCCTTTTTAGTGTGTTAATTAGGATCTTTTTGTTTATATAGGGTAGGTTTGCAGGATAGAAGATTTGAAATCTAGCTTGTCAGCTTTTAGTTTATTACTAGAGCTATTTTCACTTCCCGTATGCCATGATTTGTATGCTGGCACCAACATAAGGCATATGGTAATGCCTATGCTGTTGGCACCAAGTTCTGATCGATTTTATTTCCCCTTCCCAGTCCCCAATAATAACATCGTTTTACACTCCTAAGAGCAAGTTTTTGTGGATTGATGAATTGAGATGTTTCTAGTGCCCCTTTTGTTGCTGATGGGTGTTTCATGATTCCTGAAAATGTTCGATGTTAAATTCCAAGTCTCATGTCTAATTCTATTAGTTAGCTGAGGACCCATCATACAATTGTTCCCTCCGCGGCCGAAGAGGTGTTGCTCCAAAACAATGACACTGCTCTTGGTGCTATTCATGACGCCATGGATGAGAGAACATTTGAGCAAATCAAGAATATTGAGATGGCTCATGAGGCATGAAAGAAGTTAGATGAATCATTTAAGGGCACTCAAACGGTGAAGGGTGCAAATGCATACATCCTCAAGTAGAAGTTTGCTAGTTTCAAGATGAAGGATGATGAGAGTATGTCGGAGATGTTCCATAGGCTATAAGTGCTTGTCAATGATCTCAAATCACTTGGTGAAAAAGTGAAGGACAAGGACTTCTCTCAAAAGTTCTTGAGATGCTTGTTGATACTTCTTAACAACTATTGGAGGAATTCCGCAAGCGCACAGAACTATCGTGTAGCACTTCACTCAGTGTGTACTAAGTGTCAAATTTATATTTTTTTCCACAGGAAGGCGGAATGCTAGAATTTATATTTACTGGTAGATTGGTAAGGGAAGCCTAAGTGTATCCTAGGTAGGTGAACGATAGTGAAAGTTGAATGTGAACTACATAAACTAAACTACTAAACAAGCTACACTTGAGATAGCTAGGTGGGAGAGCGAGCGATTTATCTTTCAGTAACTAAGGGTAAGCTAATTAATAGGGGAAATGCGCTAGTACTTCGGGGCACAGCCCACCTACCAATTAGGATAGTTAAATAGACAGGTCTAACACGAGTCCTATGATTTAATAACTAGACCTATCGTGATGGAATATAGAGGATGGACAAGGCCGTCATCACTTGCCACCTACCACAATCTATCTGGAGATCTAGCCGTATCCATAGGTAATCTATAGCCTAATCACCACGCTTAATCTATAAACTTACTACTTCGAGAATTTGAATTGCGTGCCCCAAATTTCGGATGGTGATGCAAAGAGACACAAGGTTTATACTGGTTTAGGCAATCGGTGCCCTACGTCCAGTCTGAGGGATCGATCTTGTATTCCTTGCACCGAAGTGCTTGTAGTAGGGGGTTACAAGCTAGGTGAGAGAGGGAGCTAGTCCCAGGTCTCGGCGTGGAGCGGTGCGAGCTGCTTGAGTCGTTGCTCTCAGGCAGCGGGAGAGTGTGCGTGAATCTACGTGAGTCTATGCGAATGCTCGTCTGTCTTCTCCCTCGATGTCATTGTGAGTGCGTATACCCGTGAGTGCCAGCGTGGTCTCTCTTTTTTAGAAACAGCCCTGGCTGCCTCCTTTTATAGCTGCAAGGAGGGAGCCAGGAGTACATGAGAGAGCTACGCGTGGAGCCTACTATAGTTCAGTCCTGTGGCAGCATGGTGTTGGGAACGACGATCGGTACCTGACTAGCGTGTCGTGTTGGCCAGGCTTGAAGTTGTTGAGGTCGTGGGGGTCCTTGTTGATGTCTAGTCAGTATGGCTTCCACTGTAGGAGACATGTCGTGCCTTGCGGATTCTTGACTCGGTGGAGTGGCGAGGCTTGGCGAGTCTTGTAGGGTCGTGATCGTCTTGAGGCCCGCTTTTTGAGGCCTCGGAGGTGACCCGTGTATGATCGCGGGGTCTCGGTGGTCGGCCAGTCGTGCCTTGCCTGTGGAAAAGTCGAGCGCGTGTGTCCACAGAGGCACGGTAATCCCCGCATCGTCGGTAGGGATGGTAAAAAGGAGATTTGACATCCCTATCGCCCCTCGCTTTGTACCACTCGCCGATCGTGGTGGCGTAGTAGGTGTGACCAGTGCACTTTAAGCGGATGGGACGGCTCGCTAGAGGGGACGGTTGAGGCGAGGCAACGAGGATGCGGATTTGAGCCTCGGCCGAGGCGGAGAAGGAATAGTACGTCCGAGGCCTGCCGGGGTCTCTCTGACGAGGCGGAGGCGATCAGTTGGTCTTTCATGTTGATTCCGAGACTACTGTGCGGACTTGACCCTCCACGCCATTGTT
The DNA here is from genome assembly GCA_904845875.1 of Miscanthus lutarioriparius. Taxonomy (NCBI): domain Eukaryota; kingdom Viridiplantae; phylum Streptophyta; class Magnoliopsida; order Poales; family Poaceae; genus Miscanthus; species Miscanthus lutarioriparius. The sequence goes on along the minus strand of CAJGYO010000667.1, from coordinate 98,763 downwards.
GTCCTTGGCGCGCAGAGTTAGGTAACACTGAGCAAGCGACGACGGTGTCGGCGGGGGGCACGATGATGAGCACAATGGCGCAGTAACCCTAACTGCGCCCGGTCCCCTATCCGTCGCCGTCACTCTCGCCAGACATCGCGCCAACGTCTGGTGGCGACGCTGAGGGAGTAGTTAGGCGCGATTAATCGGACGTGACATTTTGTCGTGGAGTCGGTCGGGACGGAGGTGACGAGGTTGTTGCTTAGAGCCCACCTCGGGCGAATCGGAGAATTGGTATCCCGTCCGAGGCCTTGCGGGGCGGGGTCTCGGCGAGAGGGCCTCGGCGGGGCCGAGAGTTTTGGCCTTTCGTCTGAGGCCTCGACGCAAGCCTCGGGCGAATCGGAGAATCTGCTGAGACCTCGTGGTTGTCCTTTGGCTTTGATTTTTGCAAGGCTTAAGCAATATTTTCGGTTCTTGTTTAGGGTACCCCTTCTTGTGGTATCCGATAGTAGCCCCCGAGCCTCGGAGGGAGTGCGGGCACTCTCCCTGAGGTTTTTGACGGGACTTGGCTCGCAGCAGCTCCCGTCGGGATTGTGTTTTGTACTTGGTGGTTCCGGTGGGTGCATGCGAGCGCACCCGTCGGGTGTAGCCCCCGAGGCCCTGGAGGAGTGGGTTTACTCCTCCAGGGGCTTTTTTCTCCGTTGAGCAAGGAGTTTTATCGTGTTTGCTGGGCCCATGAATGCGAGTTCGGGTCGCTAGGACTTGGCCTAGTTGCAGGAAGAACCCCCGAGCCTCCGAACGGAGCGAGAGGGCGATCAGTGGTTTCCCTGTCTTTTTTGACGGCCCTCATGCATCTTTTTCGCTCGGAAGGAGGGGTTTGTTTGCCGAGCCCCCTCGAGTGCGAGCCTAGGTTGCTGGGTCTTGGCAAGGTTGCAGGGAGAGCCCCCGAGCCTCCGCACGGAGCGAGAGGGCGGTCAGGAGTTTCCCTGGCTTTTTATGCGACCGTCGCGCATCCTTTTCGTTCGAAAGGAGAGGTTTGTTTGTCGAGCCCCCTCGAGTGCGAGCCTAGGTCGTAGGGTCTTGGTAAGGTTGCAGGGAGAGCCCCCGAGCCTTCGCACGGAGCGAGAGGGCGGTCAGGAGTTCCCCTGGCTTTTTATGCGACTCTCGCGCATCCTTTTCGTTCGGAAGGAGGGGTTTGTTTGTCGAGCCCCCTCGAGTGCGAGCCTGAGTCACAGGGTCTCGGCAAGGTTTGCAGGGAGAGCCCCCGAGCCTCCGCACAGAGCGAGAGGGCGGTCAGGCGATCAGGAGTACCCCTGGCTTTTTATGCGACCCTCGCGCATCCTTTTCGCTCGGAAGGAGGGGTGGAATATGCCAGGCTACCCTTGGTGGGCGCGAGCGGTGACACTTCCGGTGAGCTGCTATCGGGTAAATCCGAGTGGAGGCCCGTGCCCCATTCGATAGAGGTCGGCTAGTGGTCCAGAGACGCACTCCAAAAGAACCAGAGGGCTTCTCTAGTGGGTCCCAGGGCCGTTCGATTGGCCTCGGGGGCTCGGCGCCTCCCTACTGTGGGATCCCATTCGGAGAACTTCCCGCTGGTCTCGGACACGACTTAGGGCATCCCGAGCGATCGCTTGCTCGGGCCTCGGCCATGTACGGGCTCACCCATAGCCGTCCCTGACTCTGTTGTCCTGGGGCGGCTGTTGAAACCCTCGGGGGTCCAGCATTCGAACCCCTGGACCGTAACGGGCTCGGTGCCCTTTTTGTCGCGTTTTTCTGAATCTCCGAGTGCGAGCTTGGGGGGCCTGCTTTTGTTTTGGGTGCAGGAAGAGCCCCCGAGCCTCTGCACGGAGCGAGAAGGCGATCGGAAGGAGGGGTGGAATATGCCAGGCTACCCTTGGTGGGCGCGAGCGGTGACACTTCCGGTGAGCTGCTATCGGGTAAATCTGAGTGGAGGCCCGTGCCCCATTTGATAGGGGTCGGCTAGTGGTCCAGAGACGCACTCCAAAAGTACCAGAGGGCTTCTCTAGTGGGTCCTAGGGCCGTTCGATTGGCCCCGGGGGCTCCGCGCCACCCTACGGTGGGATCCCATTCGGAGAACTCTCCGCTGGTCTCGGACACGACTTAGGGCATCCCGAGCGATCGCTTGCTCGGGCCTCGGCCATGTACGGGCTCGCCCATAGTTGTCCCTGACTCTGTTGTCCTAGGGCGGCTATCGAAACCCTTGGGGGTCCAGTCTCCCCTGGACCGTAACGGGCTCGGCGCCCAGTTCCTTAGTCTAGAAGGAATTGGCTGGGGTAATATTCCCCTCCCATCGGCTGACAACGGCAAAGCATTCTTTGAGGCGGTGTCTCGGGGCCTCTTTATTCTTGTCATGCGTTGGGCGCGACGCGGTGTCGTGGCAAGCGTGACATAACCGTCCGTGCGATTAATGAGAAAAAGGTGGGCGCGTGGGCGGTAGAATCGGATCTAGATTAACTGTGCCTGGACTCGAGGGAAACTTCCCCGGTTTCGTCGCCTAACCGTTTCGTCCTTTCCCTGCATAAATACGGAACGAGTCTCGCCCCTCCCTTCCTTACCTTGCCCGTACTTGCCTTTTCTGCTTTCGAGCCGTTGCTAAGAACAGAGAGCGCCAGGGAGAAGAAGGGAGAAGAGCAAGAGAAAGAGAGAGAGAGAGAGAGAGAGAGAGAGACTTACCGCCGTAGCCCTCATTCTCCATCACGCAATGGCCGGCGGCCCTCCTGTCATCCTCCCGGCGGATCCTTGGGAGCCGTCTGACGTGTCCGTGGAGGTGCTGCAGTCGCTCGTCGACGATGGCCTTCTCCGTCCGATCACCGACCCCGATAGGCCGGAGTGGATTGCTCCGTTGGGCGAGCCGGAGCCGAGGCCACGCGAAGGGTACGTCGTGAGCTTCGTATCTTTCCACGAGCGTGGTCTCGGCGTGTCGGCGGACCGATTCATGCGGGCGCTCCCGCATTACTACAGGGTGGAGCTACATAACTTCAACTCCAACTCCATTGCGCATGCGGCTATTTTCGTCGCCGTCTGCGAGGGGTATCTGGGGATCGCCCCCATTGGGAGCCGTGGGCTCCATCTCTTCTGAAGGGGCATACCACCAAGCCGGCGGTACGAGGAAGATGATGAGGGCGGCGGTTTGCACTCTCAGTCTTGTAAGACCGGCAACACCTTTACATCCGGCCCACTCAAGCGTCGACCAATCGCCACCGGTACACACCGGTGGTTCTACCTCCGCACGACGACGATGGACTTCCCACCCGGGCGATTGTGGAGGACCGTCCGGAGAAGTGGAGGTATGGTGTCCCGAGGGAGGAGCAGCTTGCTGCAGCCGCTCCTAGAGGGGCCGGAGAGGCTGAGTCAGCTTGCCTTACTGCAGTGTGGTCGTGGCGGCCTTCCACCGCCGGGAGGTGTTGCTGCCGATGGCTGGCTCGTGCGGCGCTGCTCGATATGAGACCGGATGAGCCGATCGAGGGCATCCGGATGTCTGCCGCCGCCCTCTCTGATGAAGTGGTTCTACGTCGGGTGAGGGAGACGGTGGATGGGAAGTCAAGAAGCGGTGGTCGACCCACATCATCATCGCGCCGTCGCAGGGTATCTCTCCTCGGTAAGTCACGCGGCGCCGCAGCAGCCCGAGGCCTCCTCGTTCCTCACCGTTTTCCTGTTTCCTTACTTGCGTTCGCTGTTCCTGTAGGGGATGAGGGATGTGCGAGCCTCCCCGCCACCCGTTCCTGAGGACGCAAGGCGACGGGCGGCGAACCGAGCACATGCCGAGGCGTAGAAGAAGAAGGACGCCAAGGAGGCGAGGCGCAACAAGAAGATACTCGAGCGTGAAGCGCTAGAGAAACGTCGCCGGCGTCAAAAGCAGGACGGTCTCCTGGTGGAGTCGTCTCCGTCGCCATCGCCATCGGAGGATTCTTTGGACGAAGATGATGGGATCGAGAGGGGGCGAGGTCCCCTGGACCATCTCCCCGATGTCGGGGAGACAATGCTTGGGGCGTCGGCGAGCAGCCCGGCGTTTCCAGGGGGAGGAGGCGATGGCGCCCCGGGGTCAGCAATCGCTCACCCTGCGTCCGAAGCTGATACGCCCGAGCTACGGGCACTGGGGAAGCGTGTCATCAGCCCTGTGGGCTCGACGGTAGTGGTGGAGCAGGCGGCAGTGGGGGCGACGCAACTGCCCTCGCAGAGGGTCGAGGGGGCGTCGGAGTCCGATGAGGTTCGGCTGGCACCAGTGGATACCGGGGCCGTGCCTCCGCCACCGCCGCCGTCGTTGTAGAGGAGAGTCGCGGTGCCGAAGCGGCTGCAACCCCGCTCGAGGTGAGTGTTTTTTCAGCGATGTTCGCATCGTCTCCTGCTCGCTTCATGGTCATATGCTGACCAAGTGGGTGTTTTGCCTTCAGTCGGAAGCGTCAGGTGGAGGTGCCAGCCTTGGCGCCGCGTAAGGCACTCAAAGTGAGCGCCAGCTCCACTGCTCAACAGGCGGCAGAGGCGCAAGCCACCATGCAGCGTGGTGCGGCGTTGGCCCGGGCCGACCTGGAGGGGCCGGTCGCCCAGGAAGGGGCTCCCAGTGCGGCCACAGAGCAGACGGAGGAGGAAGGGCCTACGCCGCGCGTTGTCGAGGCCCACGAGTCCGATGGGGCCGGGGCGCCTCCCGTCGTCGAGGCCGGGAGCAAAGCCGAGGCCCCTGGGACTTCCGATGCCGAGATGGTTGAGGCGAGCGCGGCGGGCCCGATGGCCCGGGATTCGGATATGGAGGTGGGGCAACCTTTGGTGCCGCCCCTGGCCCAAGGCCTGCCGCCGTCGCTGGAGAGCGCCCGGGAGGTGGAGGTTCAGGCGACCTCTCCTGACGGTAATTCCCGGGGGAAGGAGGCGGCAGATGTCGAGGCGGCCAGTGCCGCCGAGCAGCCAGTTCCGGCTTCTGGCGAGGGAAACTCAGCCCTCGCGCGGGTACGACCCGAGCCCCGCGGGTGGAATCACCCGCGTGTATCGTGGTTGAGCGGGGCGACCGGAGGGGAAGCCTCTATTCGCCCTCGAGATGCGGTCGGGGGGGGCGCTGGAGCTCCTTCGAGCAATATCGCCCATGGCGGTCAGTGCGATCGCCGCTGAAAACGGCGTTGTCCGTCATGGACGACGATCTGCCGGCGGCGTCGCCTGTGCACGCGTCTTCTTTTCGCGTGCGGTGTCGTCTTGTTACGAAGTCTTTTCGCAATGCATGACCCTGTTCTACCTATCCAGAGCTCGAAGCCGGTCTCTCGGGAAGTCGTTGTTCCTTCGTCGAGAGAGGGACGTCAGGACCAGCTCGGGCGGCGAAGGACTCGCCGCTAACGCCAACAAGCTTCTATCGGCGCGCGCGGAGGTGGAGGACCTCCGCCGCTATCTGCGAATATGAAGGCCGAGGCGGTCACCAGATTCGAGGCGCGTGGCGCCTTTGGCGGCGTGAGTCAAGGAGCTGGGGGAGGAGCTAACCCGGGTGGCCGGCGAGCGGGACGTCCTCTTATCTTGGGCTGACGAGGCCCTCAAGGCGGCCGAGGCCTCCCGTCGATGCCTTGGCTGGAAGGGAAAGTACGAGGTGGGTTCTGCTCCTTCATTTTGCTTGTTTTTTCTCGTGCCCCTAACTCCCTAGTGTGGTGCAGAGCTGGAGAAGGAGGCTTCCCGGGCAGTATGAGGCCTCGTGGGTTGAGGTCCAAAGATTGGAAGGGAAGGCCGAGGCCTCTCAGGTCGAGGTCCAGCGCTGGAAAGAGAAAACCTTTGCCCGTTTCTGGCCTATTTTTCTTTCTCGCTTAACCGTGTCCTGCGTATTTTGGCGCAGTGTTGGAGAAAGAGGCTTCTCGGGTGGTGAGGTTTCAGCCCACAATGCAAAGGCGCCGAGGCCTAGACCGGGAGCATGATGCTACTGCAGAGAGCGCAATTGCATCTGCGTCTGCGAGGCCTTGGAGGTTGAGGGGTTCGATCGGGTAGCTCTCTCGGGAGCCGCTTGATCGCGTTGAGTGGCCAAGTCGCGAGAGCGACTTGGGCGGCGTTGCATCTGGGGCGTCAAAGCGTGCCACGCCGTCGTCTCCTCGCACTACGCCGTCAACCTCGAGGCCGTCAGCGACGGTTACATCTTGCCTGATGATGACGAGGAGGCCGATGAGGTCATGAAGCTGATGGAGGCGGCTGAGGCCCCCGGTGCGGCGCTGGCTAGCCTGTTCGAAGAAGAGGTGGTTCCTTCCGCGTCGGCCGTCGATGTTCGAGGCCCTGAGCTTTGACCTGGGCCAAAGGGGGCCATGTAAACGAATTGAGTCATTGTCGTGTCGTGTCATTTGTGGCCATCGAGGCCTTTGAAGTACTCGTGCGTACGATTTTTTAATCGGTTTATATTGTTTTTCCAAGCCTCTGCCCTCTGCCCTGTTTCTAGACAAGTCCTTTGCAAACGACTTCCTCGAAACCTGAGCTGCCCCTCTGGTGAAAGGTGGTGAGGGAGTTGCCGTAGACCAGAGGCGTAAGCAGTCTTGCGGCTCGGCCGGCCTTTTGCACTCGAGGCGCGCTTTCGGTCCTTAGATTTTTTACAATCGACCTGTCAGAGTGCGCGAGAGAGTTTGGCGTGGAAATTTATTCGAAAAACGATTAAAAAATAGTGCCTGGGACTGGAGACCGGGGCCCGTGCCGATGCTATCTTCGCCAGTTCGTCCGCGGCCTCGTTGAACTTCCGCGCAATGTGGTTGGGTTCGAGACCGTCGAACTTATCTTCAAGGCGACGTACTAGTTTGCAGTACGCCTCCATTTTGGGGTCGTGACAATTCGAGTCCTTCATGACTTGGTCGATGACGAGCTGTGAATCGCCCCGTACGTCGAGACGCCGCACTCCAAGCTCGATGGCGATCTGCAAGCCATTGACGAGAGCTTCGTACTCGGCTGCGTTGTTGGAGGCGGCGAAGTGGAGCCGAATTATGTAACGCACATGCACTCCGAGCGGAGAGATGAAGAGCAGACCCGCGCTTGCCCTGGTCTTCATTAGAGACCCGTCAAAGTACATGGTCCAGCATTTCGCTTGGATTTGAGCGGGTGGCAGCTGGGTGTCGGTCCACTCAGCCACAAAATCGATTAAGACCTGAGATTTAATTGCCTTCCGAGGCGCAAAAGACAGGGCCTCCCCCATGAGTTCAATAGCCCACTTGGCTATTCTACCCGAGGCCTCACGGTTCTGGATTATCTCCCCCAGAGGGAAAGATGACACCACGGTCACCGGGTGAGATTCGAAGTAGTGACGCAGCTTGCGCCGAGCCAAGACTGTGGCGTAGATCAGCTTCTGGATGTGGGGATAGCGTGTCTTAGTTTCGGAAAGTACCTCGCTGAGGAAGTAAACAGGTCGTTGGACGGGTAGAGCGTGCCCCTCTTCCTGCCTCTCGACTACTACGGCCGCGCTGACTACTTGGGTAGTTGCGGCGGCGTAGAGTAAGAGGGCCTCGTCCTTGGTTGGCGGTACCAGGACGGGAGGGTTGGTGAGCAAGGCTTTGAGCTTGGTGAGGGCTTCTTCGGCCTCGGGGGTCCAAACAAAGCGTTCGGACTTTCTCAAGAGACGGTACAGAGGTAAACCTTTTTTGCCAAGGTGTGAGATGAAGCGGCTCAGGGCCGCAAGGCATCCCATAACTCTCTGCACTCCCTTGAGGTCTCGGATTGGCCCCATGTTGGTCACGGCCGAGACTTTCTTCGGGTTGGCCTCGATGCTGCGCTCTGAAACTATGAACCCCAAGAGCATGCCTCGGGGGACCCCGAAGACACTTCTCGGGATTAAGCTTGATGCCCTTTTCTCTGAGGCATTTGAAAGCGATCTCTAGGTCGCCGACGAGATCACTGGCCTTTCTGGACTTGACCACGATGTCGTCCACGTAAGCCTCGACAGTTTGCCCAATGTGCTCGCCGAAGACCTGGGTCATGCACCGCTGGTATGTGGCCCCTGCGTTTCTGAGACCGAATGACATGGTCACATAGCAGTACATGCCGAACGGGGTGATGAAAGAAGTCGCGAGCTGGTCGGATTCTTTCATCTTGATTTGATGGTAACCGAAATATGCAACAAGAAAAGATAGGGTCTCGCATCCTGCAGTGGAATCAACGATTTGATCGATTCGAGGTAATGGAAACGGAACCTTTGGACATGCTTTATTTAAACAGGTGTAGTCTACACACATCCTCCATTTTCCATTCTTCTTCTTAACTAATACAGGATTAGCTAACCACTCTGAATGGGACACTTCCTTGATGAATCCGGCCGCCAACAGCTTCTGCACCTTCTCGCCGATGGCCCTGCGCTTCTCCTCGTTGAATCGGCGCAGGCGCTGCTTCACCGGTTTGGAGCCGGCCCGGACGTCCAAGGCGTGCTCGGCGACCTCCCTCGATATGCCTGGCATGTCCGAGGGACTCCACGCGAACATATCGGCATTCGCGCGGAGAAAGTCGACGAGCACGGCTTCCTATTTGCTGTCGAGGGTGGCGCTGACCCTCAACATTCGGCCATTGGAGCAGTTAGGGTCGACCGGGACGAGCTTGACGGTCTCCGCGGGCTCGAAAGTCTCGGCGCGGCGCTTGGAGTCGGGTACTTCGCTACCGAGTTAGTCGAGGTTGACGATGAGTGCCTCGGTCTCCACGATAGCCTCGGCGTACTCGATGCATTCGACGTCGCAGTCGTATGCATGCTCGTACGTGGACTCAACGGTGATGACGCCGTTGGGGCCCGACATTTTGAGCTTGAGGTAGGTGTAGTTCGAGACCGCCATGAACTTGGCATAGCACGGGCACCCTAGAATGGCGTGGTAGGTCCCCTTGAACCCAACCACTTCGAAGGTGAGGATCTCCTTGCGGTAGTTGGAGGGAGTGTCGAAGCAGACCGGCAAGTCAATGCGTCCGATGGGTCGTGCGCGCTTCCCTGACATGACGTCGTGAAAGGGCGCGACACCACCTCAGAGCCGCGACTGGTCGAGCTCTAGGAGCTCCATGGTGTTGGCGTAGAGGATGTTGAGGCCGCTACCACCGCGACCCTTTCGCCATCACTGCGACCTCGCTGCTCCTGCTCGAGAGTGTCTCGGAGCTGCTGCAGCAGGAGTCGGTCTTGGTCGACCTTTGCCTGGAGCTCATGGAGCTGCTCCAGGTCCAGGCGCCGGAGTTCCTCGGGGGCGACGTTCACGTTCTGTGCCGCCCGAAGCTCGACGAGCGGGGGTGTGGCGTCACCTGCCCTTTGTTGGAGCGGGGAGCGGTTGCCTGCCCCTTCATTCTCATTACTTGCCCCTAGCATTCCGAGGCCGATGTGGAAGCACTCTTGAGTGGGATCGTAAGTGCCTTCGTCATCGGAGTCGGAGTAGCCGAAGCAGTAGTCGCTTGCGGCCAAAAAGCGGCGCATAGCCTCAGGGTCGCGAAGCCCAGAGAAGTCTGCTCCGTTCCACGCCTCGTCCTCCTCCGAGGAGTCGGTGTGGGTGTGAGCCGAGGTTGTGGCCGAAAAGTCAAGGGCGAAACGTTGGTGGCGCCCTGGGGGCTCCGTGTGAGCGGAAGCGTAGGCGGCGGCGGCATTTCTCAACCCGAAAGGGTATGGAGACGGGGCCACCTCCGGGCCCTGCTCTGCCGGAGTTGGCTCCTCAGGTGGTGGCGGTGCGGAACTTGACGACGGGGCGTCGCTGCACGTCACCGGTGTCTTTCCCCTGCCCAACCATGGCCCTCGTACCAATAGCCGGGCACGGGATACCGGTGGAGCGCGGCGCGTCGCCCTGAGGTCGTGCGGTGTCGGGGTGGTCCTGCTCGCGCCGTGCCTGGCGAGCGCGACGAGAGCAGTGGCCCGGGCGCCGCCTGCGCCCGGGCTGCTGGTGCGCGACGCCATCGCCGACCAAAGGGGCTCTGGGTGGGAGGAGTACTAGGTCGTACTCACGTCGTAGAGATATGAACTCTAGGCTCCCGAACCAGATCACCGTGCCGAGACGTAGTGGGCTTATGGGGTCAGCCATCCGGAACTTGTTGGGGCGATCAAGCTAACACGCAGAGGCCCCTACCTGGCGCCAACTGTCGTTGTTTCGGACCGGGGGGTCCCCAACCAACCAGTGAATTTGAACTGCGTGCCCCCAAATCCGGATGGTGATGCAAAGAGACAAAAGGTTTATACTGGTTCAGGCAATTGGTGCCCTACGTCCAGTCTGAGGGATCGATCTTGTATTCCTTGCACCGAAGTGCTTGTAGTAGGGGGTTACAAGCTCGATGAGAGAGGGAGCTAGTCCCAGGTCTCGGCGTGGAGCGGTGCGGGCTGCTTGAGTCGTTGCTCTCAGGCAGCGGGAGAGTGTGCGTGAATCTACGTGAGTCTATGCGAATGCTCGTCTGTCTTCTCCCTCGATGTCACTGTGACCGTGTATACCCGTGAGTGCCAGCGTGGTCTCCCTTTTTTAGAAACAGCCCTGGCTGCCTCCTTTTATAGTTGCAAGGAGGGAGCTAGGAGTACATGAGAGAGCTACGCGTGGAGCCTACTGTAGTTCAGTCCTGTGGCAGCATGGTGTTGGGAACGGTGATCGGTACCTGACTGGCGCGTCGTGCTGGCCAGGCTTGAAGCTGTTGAGGTCGTGGGGGTCCTTGTTGATGTCTAGTCAGTATGGCCTCCACTGTAGGAGACATGCCGTGCCTTGCGGATTCTTGACTCGGTGGAGTGGTGAGGCTTGGCGAGTGCTGTAGCTGATCGTGTCGAGGCCTGCTTTGCCGAGGCCTCGGAGGTGACCCGTGTATGATGCGGGGGTCTCGGTGGTCAGCGTCGTACCCGGTTCAGGTGGAAACGTGCGGAGCGTGTGTCCACAGGGCACGGTAATCCCTGCATCGTCAGTAGGGATGGTAAAAAGGAGATTTGACCGCTGTCCTATCGCCCCTGTTGCTGTACCCTGCCAGTCGTGGCTGACGTAGTAGGTGTGACCAGGTGCACTTTAAGCGGATGGGACGGCTCGCTAGAGGGACGGTTGAGGCGGAGGCAACGAGGATGCGGGACGAGCCCGGCCTCGGCCGAGGCGGAGAAGGAATAGTACGTCCGAGGCCCTTCTTGGGGGGGTCTCGGACGAGGCGGAGGTGATCAGTTGGTCTTTCATGCTGATTCCGAGACTACTGGGACCCGGACTTGACCCTCCACGCCGCTTTGTCCTTAGCGCAGGAATTAGGTAACACAGGGCAGTACGGGTGTCAGCAGGGGGCACAGTGATGAGCACAGCGGCAGGTAACCCCTGCTGCGCCCGGTCCCCTGTCCCGTCGGTCACTCTACCTGTACTGCGCCAACGTGCGGCTGACGTTGCGGGAGTAGTTGGGCGCATTAATTGGACATGATGTTTTGTCAGGGGTGTCGGTCGGGACGGAGGTGACGAGGTTGTTGCCGAGCCTAGCCTCGAGCGAATCGGAGAATTGGTATCTCGTCCGAGGCCTTGCGGGGCAGGGCCTCGGCGAGGGGGCCTCGGCGAGAGGGCCTCGGCGAGAGGGCCTCGACGGGGCGGAGAGTTTTGGCCTTTCGTCTGAGGCCTCGACGCAAGCCTCAGGCGAATCGGAGAATCTGCCGAGACCTCATGGTTGTCCTTTGGCTTTGATTTTTGCAAGGCTTAAGCAATATTTTCGGTTCTTGTTTAGGGTACCCCTTCTTGTGGTATCCGACAAGACGGTGAAACCAATACTAACAAATAGCTACTAATTAAGAGATAACCTATGCTACTAAAGCCAAACAATAAGCACCTAAGCTCACTAATGATGAACAATAATGACTAAGTGTTGGATTTATTAACGTGTCACTTGTTTTAAATAGCCACATATTATAAACCTATATCTCCAAATATTACTTTACTAGGTTGTCATCCCTAATGATGATGTCAGAGATGCTTGTTGGTACTACACAACATTACTATTAGAATAATACTAAGTAATTCTTTATCATTTTATGTGACTAGAAAGAATATATAAATATATGATTAAAAAGGATCTACAAGCGCACAGATAATATACCATTGTAGCACTTTACCCGAGAGTATTTTAGGTATCGTTATTTATATTTTTACCATAGGGAAGGTTTAGCATGGATATGTATTGATAACTTATACGATTGAAGGAGAAATAAACCATAATCAATGTTCTACTCATAACATGGATAAGTCATAGGATAAGATATATATATATATATATATATATATATATATATATATATATGATAAGTATTGATCAATAATAATGATAAATCACTCAGTGTACTCCTTTCTATGGCATTAGCATGGTCATGTAGAATATTAGAGGAATAATTGCTAAATTATTCTTAATTATAAGTTAAAGCATACATTGATTAGTGTAATTATACCTAGTAGTCATTGCTAAGATCATCCTCATATCTACACATAAGGGATATTACTAACAAATTAAGAATAGAGCTTGTTCTTCCTTCGTAACCGGACCCTACGTGTGCCTATATTCGGGGAGTGTACTACAAATGACTCAACGGGAGTGTCATATCTACGATCTACCACATGACCTAGAATATATGGTGTATCCGTAGATAAACAATGTATAAGCACCATGCTTACACAATGTCGACCATACGAACTTATGCATGGATATAATGATAAACTAGCTATACTAAGCATATAACCAAAGTAGACGATGAACATTATAACAAAGAACATAAATAAGATGAATACTAATATTGTCCTAACAATTGTAACTAGCATATAAAAGTAATGGAGATATAAAAGAGAGGGGGTACAAAGATTATACCGAACGACGCTCTTGACAATATCAGGAATCCAAGCGAAGCTTGCTTGCCTTCCTCTAGACCTAGCCTAACTAGCTATGCCCTAGAATATGGTGGAGCTCTGAGGATGATTAGGGTTTCTGTCTTCTCAAATGACTTATGCCTTAAGGGGAGCAGGGGCTGATATATATAGGCCCGAGCATCCAACGTGAGCCCTTGGATCAAACCGACTTAAAGGACGGCGTAGATGCAACCTAGGAGGCGGTGGAGAACCGACATTACAACGAGGGGCTGACAAGTGGGCCCTAGGGGCTAGGCGGCTTACAGGTGGGGCCGACCTGGCAGCGTCTCGCCCTCCGCTTTGGTGTGGAGTCCTCCCGAGTCTTCTAGAGTCTTCTGGTGTCCGTTTCGCTGCATTTAAGCGCAATTAAATCTTATATGTAGGTCCACCTTGACGGTTTTCTGAATAAATCCTGCAGAAAATATAGATTCACCAAAACTCGTGGAATTTGTTAGTTTAAACCCCTAAACCTTCATTGGTGATTATATTTATGCCCTTATACATGTTATATTGACGATTTATAATGGTTGTTAACTACCGTCAACACTAAGTACTTAAGTAAAGCAAAGCAATAATACTAGAATAAAGTACTAAAATAAATACTGAATAAAGTAAATGCTAAATGAAAGAATTACAAAAGAGCTATACCAGATCCAGAAGACTCTTCCGAACTCCGAGAGAAGCTCCGCTATTGCTCTACTCCACTACTAGACTGCTACTCTATAACTAATGCTAAGCTAGAAAGCTAAGAGAAGATTGGAGTGCTTGGAAATGAATGGGGCACTTTTCCATCGAGCTCCACACCCTCTATTTATAGTGTAGAGAGGCATGGGGGGTAATTGTAGGTAGTCAGGAGGTCGGTGGAGCACCTAGGGCACCGGGCGACGCAAGGGGGGCGCCGGCTGGCCCTTGGATGCACCGGATCTACATCGTAGCGTCGTGGTTGCTCCTCCAAGTCAGTTGTGAAGCTAGCACATGTCAAAATTCGGTGGGTAAGTCAATTGGTAAGGCAGTGGAAGCCTCCCAAGTCTATGACAATGGGCCCATGGATCCATCATCATCAAATCTTGTCCATTGATCAAACCGACTTGAATGGACGCTTGTCATTGGCTCTGGAGCAGCTCCCATGGATCGGTGACATGGCATGGCCACTTGTGGGCCGGGCGGCGCTGCCAAGTTGGTCTAAGGCTCCCTGCCACGTCCACTTGCTTCTATGTGTCCATATTTGTCACCTTTTTACTTATTTTTGCTTAAATTAAATGCATACAAATAATTCTACAAGCACAAGTGGAACTAGGAGAATTATAAACAAAATTCTACACATGTGATGATGATTTACCTCAATTTGTCATGCTTTTGGGTGGACTGTTGATGGTTAAAATGGGTGTTAGTGACCATCAACAAGCTCTCCCAAGCTACCCCTTTGCTGTCCTCAACAAAGATGCGGGCTTAGCATGGAATAGGTGTTGGATCAGGAGTTGCTACTATGTTACGCCCTGCAGAAACTTATATACAAACAAATACTATCTCTTGAGTTGAACATGTTAGCACTTAGAAATTCACCATCAGTCTTAGTAATGTGGGACTTATAGCTTTCAGCTTGAAACAAGCAATTGGAAGAATGTGTAGCTAGATAGATACTTTTTGCCTACTTTGGTTTAGCTCAAACTTCCTGGAGGTTTTCAATAAATTTAGAAAAGAAAACTTGCCTAAGTTTCTTAGATGATACACTCAAGTCACTCAATGGTGTTTTGAAATCTCACCAAGGCCATGGTTTTTAGCCTTAATTACTATCTAAAGCTTATGTGGAGCTCAAGGTAGGGGATAAAAGCATAGCCTACTTGAATTAAATTTATTGCTAAGTCAAATACTTGGATCACAAGGAGGAACAAATCATACTAATTGATCAAGTTGTGCATGTGTATGGTATATTTAGTGGAAGTGGTACTCCTTTGAGAAGTTTCCCTTCTCTAGCTTCTTTTCGAGAGGGCATGGCTACTTTCTTTTTCTCACTCTCTCTTTTTGAATACTAGATCTTTTTGCTCTTTATTCTCTCTCACTTTTTTCTGTAGCCCATGCCTCTCTTTTTTATGTAAGATAGCTAAAGAGGTAACTTTGATTCTCATAGAACAGTAATGTATGGAAAGCATATGTGGTTGCGTATTCCCAGTGTAGGAATAGCATAAGTATGTGGGTGTACATGATCTTGATCAGAAAACGTGACAAGTTTTTCTACTCAGATCAACAAGGCTTGAAAAAGATCAAAACAAACAAGCAGCTTTTATAGTGGCTTTATTATGTATGAATGAATATGTATCTGGCTTTGGTAGAAATTTATCACCATTGAGGAACTTCTAGCAAGAGAGTTTGGCATTTTGCAAAACAAAACTCCAGGTTATTTTTACCATCTCTTAGATAAGTTCAAAGATTTACTCTAATCATGGCTACAAAATATCTCACAAGAGCCTATTCTTGGTTCTAGCATTTGCAACCCACAAAAGCATTCAACTAAAAATGAACTCTAAGTTATCATGCTCAAAACTTAAGAAGTATAAGGTTGTGTGACAAGCTTTTGCAAAGTATCATAGAGCAACTTTTCATCATCTTCAATTAAATTATCATCATTTTATTAGAGCAGAGTTTTTTTAAGATAAATTTCAAGACACTCCTCTCTACATTCTATGATCATGAATATTGGCATGTAAAACAAACATGAATGTAAAGAGAGGGTTTAAGATCTTTAATACCGGAGCGGGGAGAGATGTCTCCCCCAAGCTTGCATTTTGCATAAGTTGGAATGTTGTCTGGCGGCTCTTTTGAATCTCTTTTTGTTGACTAACTAAAACTACTATAATGCATAAATGACTAATTGACTAAACCTATTACTACTAGATAGCTTATTCAGTATAACTACTACTGAATATTATTTTTGTTATTTGTTTTTTGTTTTCATATATATTATTTTATTTTATTTTATTTTTTTATATTGGTTTAAATGCAAATCCTATCCTAACATGCATAGCTACTACAAGACTTTATTTATTAACATATAGTAGCTTAATGCATCTAACTAATCATGCAATGCATAGCAAATTTATTGGAAATTTAAATATGAGATGCAACTAATGAAATACGGTAAATAAATGCAATAGATAGAGAACTTACCTTTTTGACGGGCTCAAGGTCATTCGTCCTTGGGCGGAGGCGTTTCCTCATGTTCCACCTCGGAAGCCTTGTCAGGATCAGGGGATGACGAATTTAAGGACGAATCTTTCTTTTTACTTCACCTCTTTCTATTCTTCTTCTTGACAGGCTTCTCTGGATCTGCAATCGGCTTTGGTTTTTTCATCTTGATTATCTCCGGATGCTTCTTCTTTTCCTGTTTCTCATCAAAGAGGGGTTGTCCAGAGGCAAAAGCAAATATTTCTTTTCTTCTAGCAAAGTGGAATTAGATTTGTCCAGAAGCCACATATATGCAAGCATTTGTAGTATTAAGGAAAAGACGACCAAGGATTAAAGGTGTATCCTCGGCGTTGCCCATGTCTAAGATCATTAAATTTGTTGGAATATAAGCACTCCTAACTTGAACTAATAAATCAGTGGCTACTCCCTCGAGATAATGGGTGGATTGATTGACTAGTTGTAAGTAAACTAAAGTTAGAGATAAGGTAGTGTAAAATAATCTATCATAAGTTTCCTTAGACATGATGTTAATACTAGACCCTAGATCACAAATGGTATTATGAAAAGTATGGGGTCCTATGGAGCAAGTAATGATGGGGTTCCCCGGATCACCTTTCTTTATAGGAAATCCCCATCCATTTTCTAAAAAGTCATACCTTGCCGTAACAAGGTTGGCTGTCTCCATGGTTCCTTCAGGTTTGCTAGGAATTCTATCTTTTCAAAGGATGGGATGGCAGTAGTAATTTGAGCTAATTGGATTTCTATCATTTTATTGAAACTAAGTTGGTTCTTTAAAGCAGAAGAAAACTCATCAAATTTAGCATTTATATTTTCCAACATCTTGTCATGAGCATGCAATTTTTTATTAATGCTATTAGTCATTCTACTCTGACTATAAACTAGATCTTTAAGGAAAGCATAACTATTATTACCTTAATTATTCATACGTTGAGAAGAGTAATAATTATTACCTCCTTGGTTGTTGGAGCGCTGATTCCATCTTTGATGGTGTGGTGGACGAAACCCATTGTCGGTGTTGACGAAGTTGAGGTCTTCCTAGGTCTCGGGACAGGAATTGCTCGAATGTTCAACATTTCCACAGACTTCACAAGTCATGTGGGATTCCTTGGCTTTGAGTGTCTCTTGGGCACTCACATTCTCATAATGTTATACTCGCTTTGTGAGCAGATCTATCTTAAATGCAAGCATGTCAATTTCTTTAACTGAATGCATACCTCGTTTATAGGGTTGGAGTCGATCGTCGCTCCATCCTTGGTTGGAAACCATCTTCTCGATCAGTGTCTTTGCATCTGCAACACTTAGCGAAAATAATGCTCCACCAGCAGCAGCATCTAAATGGCTCCTATCTAACAACACTAATCCATGGTAGAAGTTCTAGATCAAAAACCAGCCTTCCATATCATGGTGTGGGCATGCAGAGACATACTCTTGCATTCGTTTGCAAGCTTCAAGAATTGATTCATCTGCTAGTTGTTGAAGACTAGAGATCTTATTGTGAAGAGCGTTAGTCTTTCCCACAGAGAAATACTTGACTAGGAAAGCATTGGAACACTTGTCCCATGTGTCTACAGCGTTACCGTTAGAGTAAAACCATTGTTTAGCCTTTCCTAACAAAGAGAAGGGGAAAAGGCGAAAACGTAT
Organism: Miscanthus lutarioriparius; assembly: GCA_904845875.1. NCBI lineage: Eukaryota > Viridiplantae > Streptophyta > Magnoliopsida > Poales > Poaceae > Miscanthus > Miscanthus lutarioriparius. The sequence goes on along the minus strand of CAJGYO010000667.1, from coordinate 81,151 downwards.
AGCCTCTTGGTTCACTCCCTTAATGGTGAATGTGTTACAAATCTCCAAAAAGTGTTGGAAGTGAGCATTTGCATCCTCGTGGGCTTTCTCACAAAACGAACTAGTCTGAACCATCGTAATTAACGCTGGCTTAAGCTCAAAGTTAGCGTCCCCACTGATAACATTGGGTCCGGTGGCTACATTAGTAGCCGAGTGTGTAGAAAAATCACGAATGGACTTGTCATCCATGAGCATGTAGGGTAGTGATAGGGTATGAGGAAAAAATGATAAACTACTTAGGATAACTAAAAGACTAGTTAGCAAAGCTAGCAATATAAATTCGAGGCCAGTTGCCTTCCTCGGCAACGACACAAAAAAATGCTTGTTGATACTTCTTAACAACTATTGGAGGAATTCCGCAAGCGCACAGACCTATCGCGTAGCACTTTGCTCGGTGAGTACCGAGTGTTGAATTTATATTTTCCCACAGGAAGGCGGAAGGATAGAATTTATATTTACTGGTAGATTGCTAAGGGAAGTCTAAGTGTATCCTAGCTAGGTGAACGATTGTGGAAGTTGAGTGTGAACTACATAAACTAAACTACTAAACAAGATACACTAGAGATAGCTAGGTGGGAGAGCGAGCGATTTATCTTTCAGTAACTAAGGGTAAGCTAATGACTAGGAAAAATGCACTAGTACTTCGCGGCACAGCTGTGGCAGAACCACCCAAATTATATGGCCATCATGTGCCTGTCATTGTCTCACAAACTTCTGACTGTTGCACATATAAGCCACACAATTCATGTAGTCTGTCGGGTGTCGTGGGAAAACCCGAATCATCCACTTTTTCTTTCTGATCAGGACACATCATAGAGCATTGCAGTATTATAACAGTTTACATAAATATATTACATCAGAATAAACAACGAAAGTCTTACTAACCATAAGTTTACAAATCATTCATTAAGTTATTACAAATCATAATTTTAGCTAAACTGGTAGTAGGGTAGCATGACAGGTACCACTTTAATAACACACAAGAGGGATTCACCCTGCCCAAGGGTGCACAAAAAACTTCTCAACTGCTGGCTCTCCTTCTCCAATGTAAGTTAGAGGATCAGGGCTCCTCCGAGAAGCAACGGTGATTCTAATCAATTTGGTCTAGCTGGGGTTTCTTTACCACACGACATATGTAGGTCCCAGTCTCGGCCCTACATATATCAACCTTCACTCGGATCCTCCAAAACATGAATGGATTTGTGCCACCCGAGAGTACAGTACTCCACCACCGTATGTCATCCCAAATGTTTCCATAGGGTGGGTACACGCTACTCTCGCCATCTCTCCACTTATCGGGGATCTAATACCGGTGTACCTAATGAGGTGGAACTAATGACCATCGAACGTTGACACTTCCGATCAGACAAGAACGCTACTGCGCTTCTTGTCCGAACGACGGAAGACTGGTTCCGCCTCGCCCGACCCCCGAGAGCTAAGCTCTGCCTCGCCCGATGGCTAAGGGCTGGCTCCGCCTCGCCCGACCCCCGAGGGCTAAGCTCCACCTCGCCCGATGGCTAAGGGTTGGCTCCGCCTCGTCCGACGTCCGAGGGCGGGCTCCGCCTCGTCCGACCCCCGAGGGCTGGCTAAGCCTCGCCCGACCCCTGGGGGCTAGGCTCTGCCTCGCCCGACGGCTAAGGGTTGGCTCTGCCTTGCCCGACGTCTGAGGGCGGGCTCCACCTCTCCCGACGTCCGAGGGCGGGCTTCGCCTCGCCCGACCCCTGAGGGCTGGCTTCGCCTCGCTCGACGACTACACCCTGCTCCTTCATAATGACAAGCATGGGGTACGACAGGACATTCGAGTCAAACGTAGTACCAAGGACCATGCCCTGCACCACTGTAGGAAAGTACCATCAGGGTACGACGGGACGAGCGCTTTAGACCATTCCGGGCATGGCAGAGTCCGAATAGTGTTGTAGGCGCCGCCTTCAGCCCACGGGCGTGGAACCTGACATGAACATATGACAACCACTACGGTCCAAGAAGAGACTCGCGTCCTCTACAGTGACGAACGTGCAGTCACCGCGCCGTCCGCTCCCCACAGGGCTACAGGTCAACACCCCTGTCTGACATGCCGCCCAGGGGGGCAGGATAGGACGTGACCACTTGCTGATCAAGTAAGGGCGGGGCGTCGTCAGCACACAGGTGTCCGGCGAACGTGCCAATCCCTGACACCATCTGGCCGTGTCAGCAAAGCTGGCTCAGAGGAAAAGGAAGACCCAACACCTTTGGAAGGGCTTCTTGGCCTCTGGTTTTTCCCCTTTCTCCGAGATGTAACCCATGTCTTCCCTTGGTCTATAAAAGGGAAGGCAGGACACCCCGCTAAGAGGACGACGAAAAAAACTCACAGAGAGATCGATCGATACGATTCAACAACACACAGCTGAGCAGCGGCTAAGCTCTCAGCGACCCTTCGACCATTCCATCAGAGACTTGGGACCCATCCCTCTCTCGACCGTTTATACCCCCTACTACGAACCGTTTTCGGTACTAATAACACGAGCAGTAGCAGCAGACTAGACATAGGTACATTTAGCCCGAACCAGCATAAACCTTGTTTCCTTTAGTGCACCATCCCGGCCTAATGCGCAACAATTACAAATTTACTAGACGGTGTTTGTTCGAAACACCGATAGTTGGCGCGCCAGGTAGGGGCCTTTGCATGTTCGAAATCAGGCCTCGGATGGCTAACCACGCAATCAGCTGGGTCCCGGGCGCACACGTGCATTTCGGTGCCCTGGACTTCGTCGTCACAGTAGGAGAGTTGGTGTTGGCCCATCTCACCATCCGATCTCTCCCCTCCATCGGCTCCGGCTACAGGAGGCTTGAGCGCCAGCCCGACGACTCCCTCGGACCCCAGCCGTACAGGGAGGACCCGCGCCGCCTCACCCTCTCTCCGGAACACTCCGCGCGGAGCGCCCCGACGGCGTTTCCATTCGGTCTCCGCAACGCCACGGTGACCATAAGCCACCTTGTGGCATGGCGCACGATCCCGTCCCCCACGAACAACGAGTTTGTGGGGATGATCGAAAGCATCACAGAATCCCTCCACGGCCTCCTTGCGGAAGGTCCGGGGTCGGACTTTGGCTCTGACTCCGGCATGGGGAGCCATCATCCCTCCCGGAAATGCTTCATGGCGGAAACCTTCGAGGGACACGTTGAAAGCGCCTCCGAGAAGGAGGTTACCCCGGCAGGTAGCCTCGGCGACGGAACCGAAAGCGGGAGATCAACGAAGCCGGACAACAGCTTGTTTGGGAATACACATTGGTGGATCAAGAGATCGAACGCCGTAGAGACGGTGGGCACGCACGCGCCGTGGCCCGCGACGTAAACCGAAGGATCATCGTCGATGATGAAACCCTTCCTCACTTCGCTCAGGCGAGCCAGAACATCGCCGCCGCCATAGCCTTGCTCAATGGCCTTCTAGAGGCCGCAACGCCGGAGGATCACCAGGCCCATCGCGGAATTCGCACGCTGCTCGAGCGTGCGGCGGCGCAGTAGGCGGAAAGCTCGTTGTCTCGACAATGCGAGATCGACACCAGCCAGCGTACGCCCTCAATACGTCCCGCCAGGGATGCATCAGTCCACCAAGCACCACAAGGCGGTGGGCAGCGCGTTGCGACCCAGATACATCAGCGTCTCGGCCGCGACCGCGACGCACGCAGCACCATCAACGCCCGTAGGCGCACCTACGGCGACCCAAAGGAAGGAGCCCGCCGCGGCTATCATCCTCGACATGGCGGACGCTACGATAGCGGCGAGGACCAGAGCCCGAGCCCCGGCCTGCCAAGCCCTCAGGCCTTTGGCCGCCACTTCCTCAACGCTGCGTTCCCGCCAAGGTATCGACCACCTACTAACATCCCTAAGTACTCCGGGGAGACAAACCCCGGGCTTTGGCTTGAAGACTATCGGCTTGCCTATCAAGCCGGTGGTGCAGATAATGACGACTTCATTATCCGCAACCTTTCACTGTTCTTGGCCGATTCGGCTCGGGCGTGGTTGGAACACCTGCCGTCCAACGCAATCCAGAGTTGGGCGGATCTGAAGGAGATCTTTGTGGGAAACTTCCAGGGCAGGTACAAACGCCCTAGGAACCCATGGGACCTCAAGAACTACCGTCAGAAGGCCGGTGAGACCCTCCGTGGGTACATTCGACGCTTCTCCCGATAGTGCAACGAGCTCCCTAACGTCGCCGACGCCGACATGATAGGAGCCTTCCTGTCCGGGATGATCTGCAAGTCCTTGGTTCATAAGCTGGGACACAAGGACCCGTGAACCACCAAGGAGCTCCTGGACATCGCCAGTAGCCACGCCTTAGGAGAAGAGGCGGTCGGAGCGATCTTCGATCGCCTCGAGGGCAAGGCAAGGCGGGACGAGGGTACCGGCGAAGGCACATCCAATCATTCCGCCAAGAAGAAGAACAAGAAGTAACGACGCGAGGACTCACTTGTGGCCGCTGCTGACCGCAAGGGTGGTCGGAAGCCCACAGAGGGCACTCCGAACCACTTCGAAAAATGCTCGAAGGGCCATGCCTGAACCACGCCTTTCCCGTAAAGCATCCGCTCAAGGACTGCGGCCTCATGCGGAAATTCTTGTCTGGAAGCTCCAACAAAGGAGGGCAAGGGAAGGAGCCTGCCCCCACTACGGACGACACCGAGGAGATGGACGACGGCTTTCCAACACCAAACGACTGCCTTATGATCTTCGGAGGATCGGCAGCCTACGACTCCAAATGCCGTCAGATGGTCGCACGCCACGAGGTCTACATAGCCCAACCGGCCACGCCTCCCTTCCTCTGGTGGTCAAAGTCCGCTATAACCTTCGACCGGACCGACCATCCGAATACCGTCCCGCAGCCAGGGAGGTATCCGCTTGTCATCGACCCGATCGTCAGCCCAAAGCGGCTCACCAAAGTACTGATGGACGGAGGCAGCGGCCTCAACATCATGTACGCTAAGACGCTCGACGAGATGGGCGTCAACCGGACGAACCTCCACCCAACCTGAGCGCCTTTTCACGGCATTGTGCCCGAGAAACAGGCCATGCCACTGGGATAGATCGATCTGCCCATCACCTTCGGGGATCAGTTCAATTACAGGACTGAGACCCTCACCTTCGAGGTGGTTGGGTTCCCCGGAACCTTCCACGCCATCTTGGGATGACCATGCTACGCGAAGTTCATGGCCGTCCCCATCTACACATATCTCAAGCTTAAGATGCTGGGCCCCCATGGGGTCATCACCATCGGCACCTCCTTCCAGCGGGCCTACGAGTGCGAGGCTGAGTGCTGCGGCCACACCACAACAATTCTAGTGACGAGTGGTTTAGACACCATGACACCAAACCAAGTGTTGGAAGATATAATGACCGATGATATATATAGAGATGATGATGAGAAGGAAGGAAAGAAGGAGAAGAAAGATGAAAAGAAGGATGAGAAGAAGAGTGTGGCATTCAAGACCACGTCATCCAAGGGCAAGGCAAAGCAAGATACATTAAGTGAAGATGATGGTTCATGGGATGATGATGATGATGAGAAGATGTCTCTCTTTGTCAAGAAATTTGGCAAGTTCGTGATGAAGATAGGGTACCGTGCTAGAAGAAAGAAATCTGCATCCAAGAACAAGGAAGAGTCAAGAAGGTGCTTCAAATGTGGAAGCAAAGATCATCTTGTTGCTCAATGTCCATACAATAGCGACAATGATGATGACAACAAGAAGAACAAGAAGAAGGACAACAAGGAAAAGAAAGAGAAGAAGGACAAGATGACCTTCAAGAAGAAGAAGGGTGGTTCATATGTGGTCACTTGGGATAGTGATGCTTCCTCAAGTGATGATGATGATAGTGATGATGACAAGACCATCAAGAAGAAGGCACTTGCAAGCATTGTTATCAATGAGAAGCCTTCTCTCTTCGACACTCCATCATGCTTCATGGCTAAGGCCATTAAGGTACAAATTTGTGATGATGGAAGTGATGAGGAACATGATAATGAAAATGAAAATGAAAGTGATGATGATGAACCTACTAAGGATGAACTATTTGACATGCTAGAAGATGCTAGAGAACACTTTGACATCAAGAGAAGGGAATGCAAAAGCTTGCGTAAGGAACTAAAAGCCCTTAAGCAAGCCTTTGATGAGCTCAATGCATCTCATGAGAGGCTAGAGTAAGCCCATGAGAAGCTTGGAAAGGCTCACAAAAAGCTTGAAAAGGCTCATTCCTCTTTGCTTGATGAGCAAAATAAAAAGAAGCTTGTTGAAACTTGCAATGTAGGCTTGACTTGTGATATAATTGATGAATCATTATCTATGCCTATCATTGTTGCTCCCACTAACCCTTCTTGTACTTCCACTTCCACCTCATCTAGTAGTGATGGTTTCACTTTTGTGCCTCAGTAATGGTTGAGAATGAGAACCTCAAGAAGGAGGTCAATAAGCTCACTCACACCTTGGCTAAGGCCTATGGTGGTGAGGACCGCTTGCTTATGTGCTTGGATAGCTAAAGAGCTTCTCTCTACAAAGAGGGATTGTGCTATACCCCAAGAAAGGCAAGGCGGCCTTTGCTCCTCACAAGACTAGTTTTGTGAAGAACAATGGTCGGTTTTGCACTAGTTGTAAGCAAGTTGGTCATAAAGAGCATGAATGCAAGAACAAAAGTAAAAATGCTAATGTATCCTCCATTAAGTTTAATTCTTTATATGTACTTACCAAGGGTGCAAATGGTGTAAACGCTAAGTTCATTGGTAAACCATGAATGGGCTCAAAGAAGAAAGCCATTTGGGTACCAAAGAGCTTTGTGACTAACCTTAAGGACCCAAGCAAGTTTGGATACTTAAAAAGAATTGATCTTCTTTTGTATGTAAATTACAAAGCCGGAGGAAGGCATTGGGTTCTTGATAGTGGGTGCACTCAACACATGACCGGTGATGCAAGAATGTTCAACTCAGTCAATACGAATGACAATGATGGTTATGATAGTATCACATTTGGTGACATTGGCAAAGGCAAGGTCAAAGGGTTTGGTAAGATTACAATATCAAATGACATGAGCATATCTAATGTATTGCTAGTAGAGAGCTTGAACTTCAATTTATTATTCGTGGCTTAATTGTGTGATCTTGGATTCAAATGCATATTTGGGGTAGATGATGTAGAGATCATAAGTGTAGATGGCTCTAACTTGATCTTCAAAGGCTTTAGATATGAGAATCTATACTTGGTTGATTTCAATGCTAGTGAAGCTAGATTATCTACATGCTTGTTCACTAAGTCTAGCATGGGTTGGTTATGGCATAGAAGGCTTGGTCATGTTGGAATGAAACAATTGAATAGATTGGTTAAGCATGACTTGGTTAGAGGCTTAAAAGATGTTGTGTTTGAGAAGGATAAGCTTTGTAGCTCTTGTCAAGGCGGCAAACAAGTTGGTAACACCCATCCTAAGAAAAGCATGATGAGCACTAGTAAATCATTTGAGTTATTGCACATGGATTTGTTTGGCCCAACACAATACACTAGCATTGGTGGCAACAAATATGGCTTTGCGATAGTGGATGATTATACTAGATATACATAGGTATTCTTTCTAGTGGACAAAAGTGATATGTTTGCAACATTCAAATCATTTGTCAAGGGCATTCACAATGAGTTTGAAACAACCATCAAGAGAGTTAGAAGTGACAATGGTAGTGAGTTCAAGAACACTAGAATTGGTGAGTTATGTGATGAATTTGGAATTAGACATCAATTGTCGGTCAAGTACACTCCACAATCAAATGGCCTTGTTGAAAGGAAAAATAGGGCACTCATTGATATGGCAAGGTCTATGCTTAGTGGGTACAATGTGAGTCAATCTTTTTCGGCCGAAGCTATCAACACGGCTTGCTATTGTAGCAACCGTCTCCATTGTCACCCTTTGAAAGAGAAGACACCATATGAGCTCTTGAATGGTAGAAAGCCCAACATTGCATATTTTTGGGTCTTTGGTTGCAAATGCTATATCTTAAAGAAAGGCATTAGATTGGGCAAGTTTGACAAGAAATGTGATGAAGGATTTCTACTTGGTTATTCAACTACAAGCAAAGCATATTGTAGCACCCGGTTTTAAAGACAAAACCAGATACACACTATATGTGAGCCCAGGAAGTCAAATCTCACATATAGCCACAAATAAGGGTAATATCAAAAGACATTACTTATTACATAACGTATTAGTAAAAGGAAAGTAACCTCAGAGTATAAGACAGCGGAAAGCGACTCCGATCTTCTGGCGAAGACTCCAAATCCACAGGGACGACTGACTGGTTGACCACAAGCCTTACTCCCCCAGACTAGCAATCTGGTACCCATCCGGGATTTTTATCTAAGTATAAAAAAGTAAAGCAAGCGTAAGTACATGTCGTACTTAACAATTATATCATGGGGTTCATGAGGCTCAAAAGGTTGACACTGGTTTAACTGCAATTAGCCTTTGTTTAGCACAATTTTAGCAATTGGTTGGCATGAAGTTTATCCATAAGCCCATAAACACATGATTAGGTAAACATGAATAATGTATAGCATAAACAATTAATCATTAGTATCATTATCCATTAGTGATCATCTCTATTCCATAAGGGTCCAAGGCCGCTCGTGACCGTGAGCACGGCTGTTATAACAGTTTTACACTCTGCAGAGGTTGTACACGTTCACTGTGAGTTGTGATTTACCCTTTCGCCTGGGGTGATCAGCCTCTTGACCCACTACCAAGGAAGGTCGGCAGGGTTCACTATGAAGCCTTTCAAAGGATTCGTCTAACAAGTTAGGGCCGCTAAGGTTTACCCATCAATAAGCATGAACCCCCCTCCAAGTAGTGACTAGCAAGTGCACCTACTTGGCAGACCGAGTTCATACCCGTTGGAGCCCCTCTTGCGCCGTAAAGGTAACCACTAACAAACTAGAAAAGGTCCTCATACTGAGCTAAAGCCAGAGCCATATAGCCCTCACAGCTGTACTATAAGTCCCGGATGATCACTTACAGATAAGTCTTTAGGGAGAGGAATCTGAAGCATTTAGAAAGTAGCTAAACACTCCAGCCCCTTGTTTCCATGTTACTAAAAAAGTAATGTTTTAATGTTTATTGCATATATCATTAGTCAAGTTACAAGATCATGGTTTTGATTAAGCACTAGAAACAACTACCCAATGCAATATCCCAAAGGTATCAAGGTACAAGATATCAAATATCTAGGGTATCCTTACTGGCAACAAGGGAGACACATGCAATATGAATTTAGTGATTAAATGTGAATAGGTAACAAGGATGGTCCCATGCTATACTTGCCTTACACACCGATCCTTCGGTAAGCTTTAATCTTCACGTCCTTCTTCATCTTCGATCACCACATGTATCTCACTGACTGGACGTAATTCGTAGAACACCACACAAACATCCATACACATACATGCATAGCATACAATTGCATCTATATCACAACAATACACCAATCATAGAAAAATAAATAAAAGAGTTTGAAACACGATTCTACGCATTGCTACGAACACATAGTCGCGAGAAGCACGCTAATCGAAGCTACGGTTAAAAAGTTACGACTACCGAGAGATTTGCTTTATACGTGGAAAAGAAAACTATATGCTTCATCTATGTTAACTTTATGAATTCATATATAAAAGATATTTTATAAATAATATAAATTAAATTAAGTCAATTTTAGATTTGTATTATAAAACAAAAGTGAAACAAATCATATTTTATGTATAAAATTCAGTTGCATAATCATTAATCAAGATATGATTTAAACTATGATTTTACTGAAATAGTGATATAGTAAACACTATTACTAATGCGTAGATCTCGTCGCTACAAATCTAACGCAACTTGAACGGACTATTTCAGAGTTAAAATGAATAAGTTATGATTTAAACAAGTTTTACTTCAGTTAAATAGTAGATTAAATCTACTCATGAATTTCAAGTGTTGAAAACATGCCTAACAGTTGTATAAACACGTAGAAAACATAAATACAATCCTAACGCAATTCGAACGGGTCAAATCGGACTTAAAACGCAAAAGTTACGCATGAAATAAGGTGCAGTGGCATTCCTGTAAATAACTCGAACTCATTTTTGAATTAAAACAATTAAAATATGAGTTTAAACGGATTTTGGACTGCGCTCACTAATTTTGTAAACTACAGGGTCCTAAACGAATAAAAACATGGCTAAATTGTAATTGATTTGAACTAGAACGGACTGCGGGTTGATTCTCAAAAACCATAAGGGCTTGTCTGCAAAAATGGTGCGGCTTGACTGGGGGTTTGACCGCGTCGGCTGACCGTGCGCCACGCGGCAGCCGCTGGTTGGCGCGGTGTGCCACGCGTGCGGTGGACGCGTGCTGACGCGGCGCCGTGCACCGAGTTTATAGCTTGCTGTGGACCGAACCGGTAGGATCTAATCAAGGCCGTCCATGTGAATCCGATGGCGTGGGTGCGTGCGGGTGATTCTCCAGCGCTGCTCCTCGTCTCCGGCGAGGGCGCCATGGCCGGCGGCGTCGGGCGCGTGTGCTACGGTGTTCTAGGACGCCAAACCGCGAATGGATGGCACGGGAAAGCGGAGAACCTCACCACGATGTGTATGGAGGGGAGCGCAGCGTCCGGGGAGGCTCCGAAGGGGCGGGTCGACGGCGGCGGTGACGTCTGGAGAGAGAATGGTGCGAGTGAGGTTGAATCCGAGGAAAACAAGACCACAACGCGAATTAGATGATACCTACTGCTTCGGGGGGACATGGCGGAGGTCACCGGCGCATCGGCGACGTGGATTGAGGCCCGGGTGAGGGAGATTGTCGGTGGCGGGGAGTTGCTGGACGCGAGCAGAGGAAAAGGGGAGAAGGGAGGCGCTCGGTTCGAGCTTTATAGGTGAGCAGCCGCAGCGTATGAGGAAGGGGAGCGGGGCTGATTGCCCGCTTGCCAAACGGGTGCGGCGGCTTGTCGTTCATGGACGCGCCATCGGCGGGCAAAGAAAGGAAAGGGGAGGAGCGCGCCGGGGAAGAAAAGGAAAGGGACGGTGGCGGCTGACGGGGGGGGCAGAGTGCAAAGGAGGGAGGAAGAGGCGGCGTCACGGTGTCGACCGAGCGGGCGGGCGGAGAGCGTGCTGCAATGCGAAGCGACGCTAAGGGCAAAGCCGAGTAGAGCGGCCGAGCGTGAGCAGCAAAGAAGAAAGGCAAGAAAAAAAGCGCCGAGCAGCGGGTCAAGGGAGGGAGCAGTCATGCTACTGAAAGAAGAAGAAGCGAGGGGGCTGCCAACCAATGAGTCGCCGAGGCCGAGGCCGAGTAACCGGAAAGAGGGGGGGGCGGCTGGGCCAAGCAATGAACCAAGCCGAAGGGAAGGGAGAAGAGGGCTGGGCCAAATCTGGAGTTGGGCTGAAAATGAGAAAAGGAATATTTTTCAAATACAAATCCTTTTTTCTACTTTGAGTTTCCAAATCCAAGCCAATTGCAAAACAAATTCAAGTATGTTTTCAATATACTTTTCATCTCAAATATAAATGAGTAATTTTTGGTAAGTTTCCAAAAATAAATTTTACCATTTTTTTTAAATCCTCTTATTTTCAATTTTTCTTTTCTTTTATTTCAAAGCCATTTTTAATTTCATTTCAAAAGAATTTTAACCATTTTGACTTTTCAATTAAAACCATTCATCCAATAAAATCAAATGCCATGACATGTATGCTCAAACATGTTTGCTACCTTATGATATATTTTAATTTAATGAAAATTTTTATTTCCTTATATTTCATGTGCACAAAAATTCCAACTTAAATCATTTTAACTCTATTTCAAAAGAGGCAATTTTTAGGGTGTTACACATATAGAGTTTGGAATTTGGATAGTGATACTCTTGAGGAAGTTCATGATGTTGAATTTGGTGAAACCAATGGTTCACAAGTAGAGAATGAGAACTTGGAAAATGTTAGAGGCATTCAACTTTCAAACGCCTTGAAGAACATGAATGTTGGTGAATTGAGGCCTAGGCAAGTGAATGATGATGAAGATGATTAAGTGCAAGTGCTCTCTAACTTAAATATGCAAGATGATACAAATCAAGCTAGTACAAGTGGCTCTCATGATAATGAACAAGATCAAGTGGCTAGTACATCATCTCAACCCAATGATCAAACAAGTGTAAGCAATCAAGTTCTAATGCTCCAACCAACCAATATTACAAGGGATCATCCATTGGACACTATCATTGGTGATATTTCAAGAGGTGTACAAACTAGATCAAGATTGGCTTCATTTTGTGAGTATTTCTCATTTGTGTCATCCATTGAACCAAAGAAGATAGATGAAACATTGAAGGATGTTGATTGGGTGAATGCTATACATGAAGAATTGAATAACTTCACAAGAAATCATGTATGGGAATTAGTAGAGAGACCAAGGGGACACAATGTGATTGGAACCAAATGGGTCTTTAGAAACAAGCAAGATTAAGATGGGATAGTAGTAAGGAACAAAGCAAGATTGGTAGCATAAGGCTATACACAAGTTGAAGGTCTTGACTTTGGAGAAACATATGCCCCGGTTGCTAGATTGGAAGTAATTAGAATCTTGCTAGCCTATGCTTGTGCCCACAACATCAAGTTGTACCAAATAGATGTTAAGAGTGCATTTCTCAATGGTTACAGCAATGAAGAAGTATATATTGAGCAACCTCCCGGTTTTGAAGATGACAAGAAGCCCGACCATGTGTACAAGTTGAAGAAGGTATTGTATAGCTTGAAGCAAGCACCTAGAGTATGGTATGAGAGATTGAGGGACTTTCTACTCTCTAAAGGATTCATGATGGGCAAAGTTGACATCACTCTTTTCATCAAGAAGATTGGAAAAGATTTATTTGTGTTGCAAATCTATGTTGATAACATCATATTTGGATCAACCAATCAAGACTTTTGTGATGAGTTTGGAAAGATGATAGCTAATGAGTTTGAGATGTCCATGATTGGAGAGTTAAGTTACTTCCTTGGTCTTCAAATAAAGCAATTGAAAAATGGTACATTTGTGAGTCAAGGCAAGTATATCAAGGACATGATCAAGAAGTTTGGCATGAGTGATAGCAAAGTCATTAGTACACCAATGGGAACAAATGGCAACTTGGATAGTGAGGCAAGTGGAAATATGGTGGATCAAAAATTATATCGGTCTATGATTGGAAGCATACTCTATGTGACCGCATCAAGGCCAGATGTCATGTTTAGTGTATGCATGTGTGCAAGATTTCAATCCTCACCAAGAGAAAGTCATTTGAAGTCTACAAAGAGAATATTGAGGTACTTGAAGCATACACAAAATGTTGGTTTGTGGTATCTCAAAGGAGCAAAGTTTGAGCTAGTTGGTTACTCCGACTCGGATTATGCGGGATGCAAGGTTGAAAGGAAGAGCACCTTGGGCACATGTCAATTGTTGGGAAGATCACTTGTTTCATGGTCATCAAAGAAGCAAAATAGTGTTGCATTATCAACCGCTGAAGCCAAATACATATCCACCGGTAGTTGTCTACAAATACTTTGGATGAAGGCCACTTTGAGTGATTTTGGAATCAAGTTTAAGAAAGTGCCATTGCTATGTGACAATGAGAGTGCAATCAAGTTGACCAACAATCTGGTTCCACATGCAAGAACAAAGCACGTTGATGTCCGCCACCATTTCATAAGAGATCACCAACAAAAAGGGGACATTTGCATTGAGAGTGTAGGCACCGAAGATCAACTTGCCGATATATTCACCAAGCCATTGGATGAGAAAAGGTTTTGCAAGCTAAGGAATGAGTTGAACATATTGGATTTCTCAAATATGTGTTGATGCACCCCCACATATATGACATGCCTCTCCTTCGAGCAATCAAAGGTAAAAGTTGATTGGCATGGCATACATCCTTGCTAAGGACATGTTTAGTGCATCTAGACATCTTTCATATTTAATAGGCTCATTCATGAAAATAAAATGAATTTGATGATTATATGGTACCACTATTGCTTCTATGCTTATTTTGATCTAGTGGTAGCATATGATATGTTTGTGGGCTTGTAAACCTAGTGTTTGATCTAGAAAATGAGCTCTAAGTGTTTAACTCAACATGGTACAAGATAACCCTTATTTGGAGGTGTGAAGAAGCTTGTCCTTGGATCAAACCGAGTTAAATATCTTTGACAAATGATCTAGATTGGACCAAATTTGGGAAAATGATCCTCACCCCATTGATTGACATTGATAATCTCAACCTATCTACATTTTGAACCTTTGTGGTCATTAATGATAAAGGGGGAGAAAAACAAAGATATTAGTACATGGGGAGAAAAACAAAGTATTAGTGTACTAAGATAGTGAGAAAAGACAACAAAGGGGAGAATTTGACATAGGGGGAAAGATATGACAAAGGAAATGGATTAATTAAAATTTTGAACACACAAGTAGGGGGAGCAAGATCATGAACTTGTATGCTGCATTTGAATATGCATTTCATATGTTTGCTTGCATGGCACAAGTTTTAAATTTCAATATCCATGCTTGTGTGGTGTATGCTAGTTGTAGGTTTGAATGATGAAATGAAAATCTAGCATGCATAGATTATCTAGTGATTTCATTTCCAAGTGTTTTCAAGTGGTATTGAGCTAACCATGGTGCTAAGGATGGTATAATGGTACACTCCAATTGGTATCACGCTTCAAAGGTCCATATTTTATACCTTAGCATCATTTGGTAGACATTGTCTCCTATATTTCCTATCTAAGCATATGTGCAATCTTCAATCCAAACTCTTAGCACATATGTAGGGGGAGCAATTGCTACCATATGTGATTCATGAAACTTGTCCATATCCTTTTACACATGGTAAAAATGCTTGGACAAGCAACATGGATTCAATTGAATTTTAATTCATATCTTTGTGAAAGGGTTGTCATCAATTACCAAAAAGGGGGAGATTGAAAGCTCTAGTTTGGTTTTGGTGAATTGATGAAACCCTATGTGCTAACCTAGTTTATCAAGTGATCATGAAATAGGTAGCACATTCCAAGTGTTGAAACAAATGAAGATCATGACATGATGATGGTGATGCCATGGTGATGATCAAGTGCTTGGACTTGAAAAGAAGAAAGAGAAAAACAAAAGGCTCAAGGCAAAGGTATAACTGGTAGGAGCCATTTTGTTTTGGTGATCGAGACACTTAGTGAGTGTGATCACATTTAGAATCGATAGCCATTCTATTAAGAGGGGTGAAACTCGTATCGAAATGCGGTTATCAAAGTGCCACTAGATGCTCTAACTCATTGCATATGCTTTTAGGATCTAGTGGAGTGCTAACACTCTTGAAAATGTTTGTGAAAGTATGCTAACACATGTGCACAAGGTGATACACTTGGTGGTTGGCACATTTGAGCATGGGTTAAGAACTTCACCAGCGGAGTGTCCGCCCATAGAGTGCGGACAGTCCGATGGTGCCACCGGTGTCCTAGACAGAAAAGACGGAGGTCACTGTAAGTGACCGGACGCTGGTCTCGGTAGGACCGGCGTGTCCGGTCAGGTGGAGCATGAAGACGCTAGCGTCGGTCTCTGACTGGACGCTAGGTCACTTAGTGACCGGACGCTAGAGGGGTGCGTCCGGTCCTGCTGATGTGGCAGCGCTTAGAAGAGTCACCGTGTGATCGGACGCTGGGTGAGTTCGGTCGAGCATGACCGGAAGCGTCCGGTCGTGAAAAGTCGTCTCTGGATGCTTGCTGGAAACGACCGAACGCTGGGGTTCAACGTCCGGTCACTTTGAGCTACTTCATCCGGTCATCATTTGATCGTTGAGATCGGGCGATCAACATTTGAAGAGAGGGGACATGTGGCACGCATCGTGTGACTGGACGCTGAGGTCCAGCATCCGGTCAATATGACCGGTGCGTCCGGTCAGCCCGTGTTCTGTGTAGTGAGGAGCCCAACGGCTCTATTTCATGGGGGCTTCTATTTAAGCCCCATGGCCGGCTCAAGCTCACTCTCTTGGCCATTTGCATTGACATAGCAACCTTGTGAGCTTAGCCAAAGCCCTCCCACTCATCTCCATCATTGATTCATCATCTTTGTGAGTTTGGGAGAGAATCCAAGTGCATTGCTTGAGTGTTTGCATCTAGAGGCACTTGGTGTTCGTGTTTCGCTGCGGGATTCGCTTGTTACTCTTGGTGGTTGCCGCCACGTAGACGGCTTGGAGCAGCGAGGATTATCGAGCGGAGGGTGGTGGTTGTCTCTGGCTCCGATCGTGGTGATTGTGAGGGGTTCTTAACCTTTCCCCAGCGGAGAGCCAAAAGGTAGTCTAGTGAATTGCTCGTGGCTTATGTGATCCTCATCTTGTGTTGGTTGTGTGGCACCCTATTGAGGGTTTGGCATGTGATGCCAATTAGCGCGTGAACCTCTAAGTGAGTGAATCGCCACAATGAGGAGTAGCTTGCCGGCAAGCAAGTGAACCTTGGTAAAAAATCATTGTGTTCATCATTTAATTCCGAGGTGATTGGTCTTCATTGATATTGATTCTTGTGATTGATTGGCTCCTTCCTCGACACGGCGGTATAAACAAATTGCTCACTCTCTTTACATTACCGCAAACTAGTTGTCAAGCTCTTTAGTGTAGCTAGTTGTGAGAGCTTGCTAGTTTGGTTAGTATGGCTCTTTAGTTAGCCTTTGAGAGCACACTAACTTAGTGTAGTGACATAGCCTTTGTGTGGTTAGAAACTAAAGAAACTAGAGTTGTGGTAGGTGGCTTGTATTTTTAGTAGGCTAGCGCAACACTTGCTTCGCCTCATAATTGTCTAACCGGTTTGTTAAGTGTTGTTGTTGAAAATTTTATAGGCTATTCACCCCCCTCTAGCCATTAGGACCTTTCATACGCTCGACAGACTCACCTCTCGGCCTAGGCATTCCAGATGATCCCCATCACGTGGCCCTTCGCGGTCTGGGGGCTCGACCTGGTTGGGCCTCTCAAAAAGGCGCCCGGGGGCTACACCCACTAGCTTGTCACCGTAGACAAATTCACAAAATGGATCAAAACTCGGCCGATCTCCGCAATCAAGTCCGAGCAAGTTGTGATGTTCTTCCTCGACATCATCCATCGCTTCGGAGTACCGAACTCCATCATCACAGACAATGGCACGCAGTTCACCGGTAAGAAATTCATTCGATTCTGCGATGAACAGCACATCCGAGTCGATTGGGCAGCCATCGCGCACCCTCGGACGAACGGGCAGATCGAGCACACAAACGGCATGATCCTACAGGGCCTCAAGCCTAGGATCTTCAACCGGTTGAACAAATTCATCGCACGCTAGGTCGCCGAGCTCCCTACGGTGCTCTAGAGTCTGAGGACAACTCCCAACCGGGCCACCTGCTACATGCCTTTCTTCATGGTCTACGGTTCTGAGGCCGTCCTCCCGATGGACCTCGACTATGGAGCACCAAGAATCAGAGCGTACAACGAATAGGGAGCCGAGGCATCCCATGAAGACGCCATGGACCAACTAGACGAACCCCACACGGACATGTCCGGTAAGAGCTTCTCATCGCTCATGCCACCGAGGTAACGTTACCGACCCCCGCTTTCATTTCAATTAAATCGCACATTAATCCCATCACCCAAACGTTGCATATGCAAATCACTGCATCTCAACACTTCGTGTCGCATCACGAAGCGGTAGCCGCCTCATTCAACATGAGCGGTGACTGACCGAGGTTCAAAGGCTGGCCCGCAAAGGGCTCGAGGCCACCTCACGTCAAATAGAGCTAGGGGAGAAAAAGCCGAGATGAGCCCCAGCGGCCTTGCCTGACCCCGCTCAGAAGCAGACAGGGACATCTCGACCTTTCTCATTTGATTCTAACCCTGAGCCAAGCCCACAGAATCTTCGTCGAGGAGAGGCCAACGGGCCACCTGAGCCTACCAAACGGCTCGGGCATCTGCCGGGAGGTGGGTTAAGAAGTAGTGGAATGCCACATGAGGGCTCTGCCGACCCCATCAGCGAATGATGGACCCAGATTCCACATGAACATACTCATTAGCGAGCTCAGGGAGCACGACACTCGAGCCGTCGAGGCAAGTGTCGTCAACTCAGCCCCTCTGGTTGCGGAAACCGAGGATGGGGTAACGCGCGAAACACGGCCGACCCCTATTAGACCCTAAGGGGCTCGGGAGGTCAAGCCACTCGATCCGTGATCAAGAGACCGAGGTTCGAAGGCTGACCCACGAAGGGTCTAAGGCCGCCTTGCGTCCAACAAGAGCCAGGGTAGAAAAACGCAGATGAGCCTCAGCGGCCTTTCCCAACCCGCATTAAGGCGGAAAGGGTCATCTCAACCTTCTAGTTCAATCCAGCCTCTAGCCGAGCCCATAGAATCCCCATTGAGGGGGAATCTATTGGAAGGCGGGTCAAGGAGCAACGGAACGCCACCCGAGGGTTTTGCCGACCCTGTCGCAAAGCAAATGGGATCGGATTCCGTCCGAACATCCCCATTAGCGAGCTCATAAAGTGTGTCACTCAAGCCGTCGAGGCAAGTGACATTGCCTTAACCCCTCTAGTTACGAAAACCACGGACAGGGCGACAGTCACAAAACGAGACGACCCTTGACTGAATCCCCACGACGCGTGGGGGCTCGGGGAAGGCCGGGCCAGCGATAAGACCCAAACGCACAGTCACGCAGCGATCGCCAAAATCCTAAGTAAGGGGTACGTGCGAATGCAAGACTAAGTTCGCTACCCTCGCTTCGGTCTCCAGTAACATCCGGCCCCAGCGACCGCAAGGGGTACCCAGGGGCTGACAAAGGTACGAGCACCTCCTTTCTTTTTTCGAAACAGTCATTACATTAGACCTTTTCCTCGCGTCGAGACTGGCGGCAAGGTTCGGGGGAACAGATAGGTAAGACTGCAAAAAGCCCATGCCCAGACGGCTACGGCAATTTTGCTCACCAGCACAATCAAAATTTCCCCTAAACACCTCGGGCCCTACAGTCTTAACAAGCGAAAGGGTCGGATCACATAAATCTTTTTCATTACAAAAAGGGAAGAAGGTAAGATCAAACAAATGAAACGAAATTGCAAAACAAAGTCACGAATCTGTTTTTAGACACAAAGGTACCGACACTTGTCCACATATTACAGATAAATATTTATCAAACTTATTTAACTAACTACTTCCTCGAAGGGAGAACCATGTCTTTCAACCTGTTCGCTAGGTTTCGCGCAATAGGAGTCACCGCCTTCTCAATCTTGTCCAGCTCCCGAAGGAACTTGTGAGCAGGTATGGAAAATCCCCGCTCATGGAAGTGAGTGAAGGACATTACATACCCTTTGGGCGGCGATGGCACGTCCTCATTACCGGGCAGCCGCCACTCCTCGGCGGCAGTCAGCGGGCGAAGGAGGCCACGACGAACGAGGCCCTCCAGGTGATGAGGGGTGATGCTGGATCCGCACCATGGCTCCATTGAAATGATTGGGAGGGGGGCAGATGCGAGTTCGATGGCGGCTGCGATGTGGATGCGAGCTTGATGGCGGTCGCGATGCGAGTGCCGGAGGCTCTGGCGATTGGCGGCGGAGGTTGACCATGCAAAGGCGAAAAGACGAAGTACGTAACCCTGGGGGCGAACCCCGTGGTTTTATAGGGGCGATGGATGCGAGAAGAGCAACCGTCCACCTCGATCTCCGAGCCTGCCACGACACACCGCCGCATCACGTCCCGAGATACGCGCCTGTGATCCCTATCCTTTTCCACCAAAATTGCGCCGGACGGTTCGCCTTCCCAAGCGGATCGGACTCTTTTTGATGAGTACAGGCCCAATCTTCTGAGAGGTAGCCGGTAAGTTCGATTTGTGGAGATCTCGACGTTGGCGATCCGGCTTCAAATCAGACGCGATTCGAACCCTGCAACCACACCACTGCTCCGTTGGTTATCAACCAAGCACAACTTGATTGACCTCGCCAAGAAGGCTTTTCCTGCAAGCGAATCGAAGAGCACAAGCAAGAAGGTAAAACACGCAATCTGATATTGCAAATATGAATGACGCGAATATCAATAGAGGGTTCTAGAACTCGGTTCCAAAGGACTAATCGACACAGTGGAGGAGATCAAGAACGGGGGCCCTGGATCACTGTAAAAGGATTTGTCACCACAGTTACAATGAACGATTCAGTTTCTCGATGGAAAGCTAAACTCTAAACAAAACCCAATTGTGTAGCAGTGGCGACGGCTGTGTTTATAGTCTAAGACTCGACCTAGGGTTGGGGACGGCCAGGGGTTGGGCGCCCACAACTTGGGCTTAAGGCCCGACACGATACATGGCCAAGTTGGCCCAAATAGGTGACGCAGCACCTTGCCGTGGTCACACAGAATGATCCACGGACCTTCTGGAGCTAGGACCAGATCCAAAACGACGGTGTCGTCGTCCCCTTTCCAACGCATCCAAGAACGGCCCGTTTCGATGTCGTATGAGAAAGTTATGACCGAAACAGTGACGACGTGTCTGCTGAATCCGAGGGCGACGTGGCAGCTGAGTTGGGAACGAATTGCAACTTGGGGAAGACCATGGCGTCGGTGTGTCCAACATGGCGATGTCCTCATCACTTTTCCCACAAAGGGGATGTGGGTCAGAAAATTTCTTCTTCGGCCCGAATGGGCCCAGAAAGTCCAAGGGTCGGCCCGACAGTCTCGATGGCCATCCCAATGAGGGACAGGGCCGCAAGCGACTAAGACGCAGGTACACGAGCATCAGCAGGGCCTCGATCCACAGTTGAGCCCCAGCCGGGCTGACTCTAGATGAAATCCCCACGAACGGGATACTAGGGTTCCCTTAAAACTATCCAGTTCACAAAAACCGAGTCTCATAGCCTTACCCGCGACGGGTCCAAAACATCCCCCGGGCGATTCTGCCCGAATCACCCGGGGGCTTGGGGGCTACACCCATCGAGCGCACCCTCTGGCGAACCAAAACACCCCTAGGCAATTCTGCCCAAATCACCCGAGGGCTTGGGGGCTACACCCATCGGGTGCGCTCGCGCGCACCCTCTGGCGAACCGAAACACCCCCCGGACGATTCTGCCCGAATCACCTGGGGGCTCGGGGGCTACACCCACCGGGTGCGCTCGCGTGCACCCTCTGGCGAACCGAAACACCCCCGGGCGATTCTACCCGAATCACCCGAGGGCTCGGGGGGCTACTGTCGGGGACCTAATACCGGGGTACCTAATGAGGTGAAACTAATGACCATCGAACATTGACACTTCTGATCAGACGAGAATGCTACTGCGCTTCTTGTCCGAACAACGGAAGACTGGTTCCGCCTCGCCCGACCCCCGAGGGCTAAGCTCTACCTTGCCCGACGGCTAAGTGCTATCTTCGCCTCGTCCGACGTCCGAGGGCAGGCTCCGCCTCGTTCGACCCCCGAGGGTTGGCTTCGCCTCACTCGACGGCTAAGGGCTGGCTCCACCTCGCCCGGCGTCCGAGGGTGGGCTCCGCCTTGCCCAACCCTCGAGGGCTGGCTCCGCCTCGCCCGACATCCAAGGGCAGGCTCCGCCTCGCCCGTCGGCCGAGGGCGGATCCGCCTCACCTGATGACTACACCCTGCTCCTTCATAATGACAAGCACGGGGTACGACAGGACATTCGAGTCAAACGCAGTACCAAGGACCATGCCCTGCACCGCTGCTAGAAAGTACCATCAGGGTACGACAGGACAGGCGCTTTAGACCATTTCGGGCATGGCAGAGTCCGAATAGTGTTGTAGGCGCCGCCTTCAGGCCTCGGGCGCGGAACCTGACATGAACATATGACAACCACTACGGTCCAAGGAGAGACTCGCGTCCTCTACAGTGACGAACGTGCAGTCACCGCGCCGTCCGCTCCCCACAGGGCTACAGGTCAACACCCCTATCCGACACGCCACTTGGGGGGCGAGACAGGACATGACCACTTGCTGATCAAGTAAGGGTGGGGCATCGTCAGCACACAGGCGTCCGATGAACGTGCCAATCCCTGACACCATCTGGCCGTGTCAGCGAAGCTGGCTCAGAGGAAAAGGAAGACCCAGCGCCTTCGGAAGGGCTTCTTGGCCTCTGGTTTTCCCCTTTCTCCGAGATGTAACCCCTGTCTTCCCTTGGTCCATAAAAGGGAAGGTAGGGCACCCCGCTAAGAGGACGACGAAAAAAACTCACAAAGAGATCGATCGATACGATTCAACAACACACAGCTGAGCAGCGACTAAGCTCTCGGCGACCCTTCGACCATTCCATTAGAGACTTGGGACCTGTCCCTCTCTCGACCATTTGTACCCCCTACTACGAACCCTTTTCGGTACTAATAACACGAGCAACAGCAGCAGACTGGATGTAGGGACATTCAGCCCAAGCCAGTATAAACCTTGTGTCCTTTAGTGCACCATCTGAGCCTAACGCGCAACAATTACAAATTTACTAGCTGGTGTTTGTTCAAAACATCGACACCACTCCTAGTGTGCTGTTGTCCTTTACCGTAATGGAATAGCTGAGGTGTCAGGCTTACCGAATTATGTTGCTAGTACTACAAAATCCCGACCACACGGTGGCCTACAACAGTATAGTCCTCAATTGACACAGTCGGGGCACTACGTCAAGACTCAATTCTTGACGCAAGCAATGAGTCCGCCTGGTCTCAAATTAATTTCATAATCATCATTAAACCACAGGGCATTCCCTGGTAAGAACATTTGAACAAACCTTGTTGCTTAAGTCTTATCCACTAAGTGTGACTAAGCATTTATTAACTACTACTATCAGGGTGACAAGAATAGGTATGGAAATATCAAGGCACGCATGCAGCAGTTGGTATTCAAACAACTCCTATTTTACTTAAATGCACCAAACATAAGACTTAGGTGAATAACGTTTATAAAACATAAGGAAAAGGGTTATGCTCCGGGGCTTGCCTTCGGTGTTGTGGTTGTCAAGTACTTCAGAAAACCACTAAAAAGATAACCAACTACCACTAAAAAGAAATCCACTTCTGGGACTTGCCACTACTACACAAATGATTTTGCAAGACAATGCAATTTTATTGATCAAGGCGGTCACAAAATTCAAACGCCTTGTAAAATACCTAGGGATTAACCGAGGTGGGTGTTTTTATTTACAGAGGCGGTCAAAAATGTCCACCTCGGTAAATCAATTTACGGATGCGATAAAAAAATAATCGTCTCCTAAAATCAATTTACCGAGCCTCGGTAAATCCACTTTCCTTCACAATTAAGTTTGGTTAATTACTCAAAAAGCAATATTAGTTTTATTATTAACAAGTTTAAATATGAGCAAAACAACCATGAAATGAAGTTGCCAAGGAACAGCAGGGGTGTGGTGTCCCAAGGTCTACAATCAATCCCAAAGTTCACTCAAATCATTTTATGATTTATCGTAATCATTTTGGTATTTATTAATTAATAAATAAGGCATGGAATTAAGTGGGTAATTAAAAATTGCCAAAATAGTGCCAAACTTTTTGTGGAACTAGGTTATTGCATATAACATTTACACAAAAAGTTTCATGATGAAAGCAAAATTATTTTAGCCTATAAAAATCATGGAAGGTGCATTTATTAATTAAAAGAGGTAATTTTTAAGCATAACAAATGTACTGAAATTGCTCAAGTAATATTTTTCCTAGGTAGACTAAATGTAACAAACACACACTAGAATTTTCATAATTTTATCACATCCCTATATTTTTCTATGAATTTAGCAAGAATCAGATCAATTTAATCATTTTTGAAAAAGAATAAACTCTAACCGACACCAAAACCTTTTTGCACCCGCCGCCGCCCTACCCACGGTCACTGACCAGCGGGACCCGGTCAACTGCACCGTGCGCCCGCGCTGACTGGTAGGTAGTCGCCGACGGCGAGGTCCCCATCGATGGCAAGGACACCAACGCGCTCGTGGTGACCTAGCGCTTCATCCTAAGGTACAGATTAAGCGAGTTACGACCTCTAACCTACTCGACGCCGAGCATGGCATCCACGGTGGCGCGGCGAACACACGCCGGCCAAACAAGAGCGGTGGAGGTAGAACAAAAGTGTCAGGCATCACCAGGAGCTCACCACGATCATGATTGCGTGGCCGGTTGAAGCGAGGATGCGGCAGAGATGCGTCGTCGACGATGAGAGCGGCTGCAGCAGCACGGACTGACAGCGAGGGTGCTGTTCCAACGTAACCTGAGGAGGATTGGTTCAACCATCAAGATGTCGAGCTTCACTGTAACATGGTGAGTCGTGAACAGAGGAGGGATGGAAACAAGGGTAGCCGGAGACGACTGGCCACGGTGAGGTGGGCATGGCGGCGATGGCGATGCGGTCACGATAGCAACCAGTGGCGAGGTCGACCGCGGCGGCTAGAGACAAGGTAAACGGTTTAGGAGGCTATGCCACAGTGAGGCGAAATGCTGGGCGCGGGGTATTTGATGGTGGGTGAGCAGGTGCGGTGAAATTGACCGGTGCGGCAAGGTCACCGGCGACGAGCAGAGGCGGAAAAAGAGAGACTTGGCTGGTGGCATCACATTTTAATGGTAGCAACGCGGCGTCCAGGTGCGCCAACTCCTGCTTGGCCTCGACATGCCACCTGCTACGTGTCCACGCATGAGGAAACGACAAAGCGGTGCGGCGGCCACCGATGAAGCAGGTGAAGCAGGCATCTCACCGAGATCATTGTAGCCGACTAAAACTCCCACTTCTCCTTTCCTTTTCTTCTGATTTCACATAAACATGAAAAACTCCATTAACAAAAGTTGCTCATCTTGATGAGATCTCCATCTTTGCTTTAAGGCTGCACCCCCTAAATCTTATTGGTTAAAGAGATCTATGCGCTAGAACATAGGTAAGAAGAAACAGAAATGGAAATCATTCGGTTTTGACAGATTAGGGTTTTGCAAAATAATCACTTAGCAACTTTGGTGAATTATTTGGTGATTAACCATTAATCAAACATCTCAACCAATAATACCATTGCATAGTACAAACTTTGTACTAATAAATGATACTATTGTTTGAATAAATTTATTTGAGAAATTCATTTTAATATTTCCCCCAAAATTGAAATTAAAACCAAACTCCAAGACTTAGCCAAAAGTTTCTAAGTGATGGAATTCCATTCTATTTTCAAATTTGGGCTTCCAATTTTAGTGAGATAAACTTGAATTCATCCCCTACACTTGATACTAGTGTAAAATACACACTTTACACCTTAAAGTTTATTAGGGCATAATTTCAAGTGTTTTAATGAATTTTAAAAATAGAAGGTCACCAAGTACCTTGAAAGGGTTTTTGGTTTTAACACATCACAACACAAATGCATTGGCGTAACTAACAAAATGACATTGTTTTTAGTGAATGCAAGACATGGTTAGCTAAAGTGCAATCTTACTATGCATGATGATGACATGATCAAGTTTTAGTGGTACTTAACACCAGGGGTGTTACAGCTTCCCCCTTACAGAAATCTTGCCCTGAGATTCTAAAACACCTAAAGCCTAGGGTTAAGTAATGGAAAAGGAAATGTGTCAAACACATATTACAAGCAAGGTTTCCATAAAAACAGTAAGGAAGATTACAAGATTACATCAACTTTCAACAGAAAGGTTACAACTGTAGAGGAGTTAGCAACCTAAGTAAATAAGGAAATTCGGATGATTCTCCATCAAATAATCATCTGATTCCCAAGTAGCTTCCTCTTATGAATGCTTGTTCCACTAAACTTTATAAAACTTGATCATTCGCTTTTGAGTAACTCAATCTTTTTGATCTAGGATTCTGACAGGATATTTAGCATAACTCAGGTCAGGTTCGAGTTCCACTCCTTCAATCTCAATGGCCTAATCAGGTACACGTAGACACTTTTTCAATTGTGACACATGGAAAAGGGCCAATGTATCGAGGTGCTAGTTTCCCTCTAACTCCAAAATGGTTAGCTCGCTTCATAGGTGATACCTTCAGATAGACATGATCTCCTACTTTTAATGTTAATGGTTGATGTCTCTTGTCAGCATAACTCTTCTAACGAGACTGTGCTGCTTTCATATTTGCCCAGATAAGTCGGACTTTTTCTTCTACTTCTTTTACCATGTCTAACCCAAAGAACCATCTTTTTCTAGGTTCAGACCAATTCAGCAGAGTTTTATACCTTTGACCATACAAAGCTTCAAAAAGTGCCATTTTAATGCTTTCTTGATAACTATTGTTGTGGGAGAATTCTGCTAACGGTAGACACTCATCCCACTTAGCTGAATAAGTGAGAACACATGATCTCAACATATCTTTCATAACCTGGTTGACTCTTTTAGTCTGTCCTCCGGTCTGAGGGTGATAAGTGGAACTATGAATAAGTTTAGTACCCATTGACTTATGTAGTTGTTCCCAAAACTTGGAGACAAACTGTGTACCTCTATCAGAAATAATAGTCTTTGGCACACCGTGAAGACTCAAAATTCGATTGAAATATAACTTAGCATACGCCTTGGCTAGATAGTAGTCTCTGACTGGGAGGAAATGTGCTACCTTAGTAAGTCGATCGACGATGACCCAAATGGAATCAAAACCTTTGGATGTCTCGGGCAAACCGACAATAAAGTCCATACTGATGTCATCCCACTTCCATGAAGGAACAGGCAAAGGGTGCAGTGGTCCTATAGATTTCAGACGGATAGCTTTTACACGTTGATAGGTATCACACTTGGCAACGTACCGAGCAATCTCTATTTTCATTTTGGTCCACTAGAATCTCTGTTTTAGATCCTGATACATCTTATTACTTCTGGGATGAATAGAGAACCTAGACAAGTGAGCTTCATTGAGGATCTATTGATGTAACTCAGGAAGTTTTGGCACTACCCGACAATTTTTGAACCAAAGAATTCCTTTATCATCAATCTAAAAACACGAGGCCTTTCTGGTCACAACTCTTTCTTTGATATGAGCTATCCCTTTGTTCCATTTCTGAGCAGTAATAATCTGACTCTGAATAATGGATTCAACTATAATATTAGCTAAAGTCCCTTGTGAAACAATCTCTAGATTCAACTTTTCCATTTCCTAACATAGAGTGCTATCAAACGTCCTTGCTGTAAGATAGCTACAATGAGACTTTTGACTGAGTGCATCTACAACAACAGTTGCTTTGCCCAGATGATAATGAACTTGCAAGTTGTAATCTTTGATCAATTCTAACCATCTTCTCTGACACATATTCAATTTTGACTGAGTAAAGATATACTTCAAACTCTTGTGATCAGTGTAAATATGACAACTGTTACCCAACAAATAATGACGCCAGATCTTAAGTGCATGAACAATAGCAGCTAGCTCCATCTCATGATTAGGATAATGTTCTTCATGACGCTTGAGCTGTCTAGAAGCATAAGCAATAACTCAGCCTTCTTGAATCAGTACACACCTAATACCAATACCAGATGCATCACAGTACACATCAAACGACTTTTCAATGTCTAGCTGAGCTCGAATAGGAGCAGTGGTCAGAAGCTTCTTCAATGTTTCAAAAGCTTCATTACATTCAGGTGACCAAACAAACTTTGTCAAGCAATTCCTGCAACTGAACGTTAAGTTCAGCTAACTCTTTCAGAGGCATCTGATATGATCTTCTAGACACTGGAGTAGTACCGGGTTTTAGCTCAATTACAAACTCTACATCTCTATCTGGAGGTAAACTGGGTAAATCATCAAGAAATACATCCAGAAATTCTCGTACTACAAGAATATCTGCCACTTCCTTAACATTGGTTTCACATACTCTTTCTACTGCCCTTTTTGGAGTAGGTAGATAGATAAGCAACTTAGATCTTTTATCAGGTGAGTTCAACTGTATGACCCTATGCAGTGTATCAATGATAGCTCCCCACTGATATAACCAATTCATGCCAAGGATCACATCTATATCCTAACCCTTTAGAACAATCAGGTTAGTAGGAAAGGTATGCCTAACAAGATCTATTGGTATCTGATATACCACTTCCTTAGTAACCAGTCATCCACTAGGGGACTGTACACATAAACTATCTTCCATAGTCTCCATTGTTAACCTATTGTCCATGACAAATGATCTAATAATGAAAGTATGCGATGCACCAGAATCAAACAATATAATTGCAGGTTGATTGGCAACAGAAAACAGACCCCCCATCATTATAGGTTCACCTTCTGGAATTACTTCAGTCCGAGTATAGTAAACTCGACCAAATTTTGGAAGAGCTCTTTTCTTTTGAACACTCTACGGAAGATTTTGTTGTTGATACTCTAGAGGTACTGGAACCTTGGCCTGTTTGGGCAACTGAAGATTTCAAAAATAGTGCCCAGTTTGGCCGTAGTTGTAGCATGGGTAGTTATTATTTGGTGGACTATTGGGATGAATACCAGGGGTATCCGGCTGTTGTGGATAGTAGGGAGAATGATGGATGGGTTGATAGGTAATCCTCTGTCGTTGAGTATTGCTACCAGGGGATTCTACAGGTACATTCTTTCTCTTCTTCTTTGTCTCCATGTGCTGACGGTACTTCTCCCTAGAAGAAATGGCTATACTAACAAATATGAATACTTATGATAAGATCATCAACTCTCATGCTTTAACAGGGGTAAGCTAGATGATATATAAATGATAAGTGTGAGGCATTGATAGTAAACCAGAGATAGAAATAGATACTCATAAATGTAGTATGGCTAGGCAAGAGATTGATAAAGAGAAAAGATTCCTAAGTCATTTCTTATTTACTAAGTCTTTTGTACACTCTAGTATATATACTTTCATCTATAGCATTACTAACTCTGTATCTATGCATAAGGAACATTACTAAGGAAGATCAAGAACAGAGCTTGATTTCCTTTGTAATCGAGTTCTACTTGTTCTACAAACAAGGAGTGGACTACAAAGGACTCAACGAGAATCTCACACTCGCAATCTACCACATGGCCTGGAGTGTAGAGTACATCTGTAGGTAAACAATATTTATGCACCACGCTTACATAATGTCGACCACTTAACTCACTCGAGTACTGAGCTAAGCGCTTTGCGAACATATGCATAAATTCATTATCAATCATGACTGTATCAAGAATACTACCAAAGCAAACTAGGAACATAATAAATAGAAACATAGTATTGAAGTAGCACAAAGTTAAAATATAAAGGGATACAATGGCTTTACTAGCCTCCAAACGGCGAATCCGGAATCCTGAGCAATAGCTCAACTCTAGTTAAATCTTGCTAGCTAGCCTATACTAGAACTTAAAGGATTGGAGATCTATTCTTCTCTCTAGAAACCCTAATTTCTGATCCTTCTTGACTTAATGATCAGGGTTATCCTGGGGGTGGCAGGGGTTGGTATATATAGGGAGCAGCGTCAATCTTGAGCCCTCGGATCAAATTGACTTGAAAGAATGGCATAGATGCAAACCCTAAGGCGGTGGAGGAACCGACGTAGAAGGGGAGGCTACCCTATGGGACCAAGGGGCTAGTCGGCCAGCCCACCTATCATCCTCTCGAGTTCTGCTTTGGGGGATGCCTTTCGGTGTTCTCTTGAACCTTCTGGTGATATTTTCATCGTGGATAAATATGTTTAATTCTGCAGATTGGGTCCACCTTGAAGGTTTTCTGGATAAACCCTGCTGAAATCACAGATTCACCAAAACTCCTAAGTCTATGTTGGTGATCATTTTCATGCATTTATTCAAGTTACGATGACGGTTCATGATGGATGATAACTACCATCAACAAACTCCCCCAAGCTTAACCTTTGCTCATCCCTGAGCAATGCCAAACTTAGCAATGGATCAGGAGTTGCATCAGTGTTTTCACTCCTCAAAAGTACACATATGTTGAAACAAAAATTCTGCTCCGATTAGAATAAACTGATCTGACTTTCAAACTTACCCATATTACCTTCAACCATGGGGCTTCTTAGCCTTCACTTGGGTTTTGAGCAATTGAAAGACAGAACGATCAAGTCAAACACTATGTCTCAAGTTCTTGGTTCAACCATTATTCCAAAGTTTTTGTAAGTTTTCAAAATAAAACTCAGAGTTTCCATTGCATGACACTCTCATGTCTCTCAATATATGTGGTATTTATGGATCCTCACCAAGGCAAAGATGATGTTATGCCTTTCCTTCCCTAAAACTAAGTCTTATGTGGAGCTCATAGGAGTGGTGATAATATGAAAGAGCATACTTGCAATACATATATTGTAAAGTCAAACAACGGATCCAAAGAGAGTTGAGTCATACAATCAAATCAAGATGTGCATGTGTGTGGAATATATGATGAATGTATATGGTGGCCAGCCAATTATACTATGATCCTTGAAAATATATCTGTCAGTGCAGAAAGTGACCAACATGTAAATATTTATAGTTTTGCTATACGTTGTGATCGGAGGTGGCCTAGCACTCAATGACACAGGGTTTATACTGGTTCAGGCAATGTGCCCTACGTCCAGTTTGAGTCGGTCAGTGACTTTATTCCTAAGCCCAGGTGCTCGAAGTTTGTTGTGGGGTTACAAATGAAAGGGATAAAGATGGGGGGTACAAGAGGTCCTATCGGACTCTGGTCTGAAGGGACGAGAGTGACAGGAGCTCTGCTATGTGCTAAGTGTTTGAGCGTGTGCTCTGTATAACTTTAGAGTGTCTAAAGTTACAGAGGGTGAATCAGTGTAAGTGAACTAATTGATCTTTTGTTGGGAGAGAGCGCATCCCCTTTTATAGACGAAGGGGATGTCCTTACAAGTGAGAGGGAGAGAGTACGTATGCTACTAAGTCTTGTTGCCCATGCCGGTGGGTTCAAGATGATGGTAGGCACCCAGAATACTGTTTAATGTCAGATGCACATGGGAGGTTGTGTCGTTTTCTTTTGATATGGCAAATGTCGGTGCCTGCCGTACTGTTGATGCCCAGAGGCGTGTAGGGGGTTTTACCATGTTCGCCTGGTATGGTAAATGCCGACGCCCACAACACTGTAGGAAAAATGTCGGCGCCCACAACACTGCTTGGGTTCTGATATGTCGGGAAGGTTGTAGGGTACCCTTCTGACATACCCTGTTGGTACTGTCCAGCAGGTGTACAGGGCACGATCCTTGATATTGTGGTTTGACTTGAGTGCCTTGCCTTACTTTCTCTGTCCATTTTCATAGTCCTCACTGAGCGGGCATCCCCGGTTGGTTGGTCCCAGTCGGCTCTGATTGTGCTAGTCGAAGAGGAGCTGTAAGCAGGGGTTCGGTGCATCCCCGGTCAGAGAAGCGGGTCAGAGTCGGAAATGGTGCTTTGGCCAGGCCTTCCGGTCGGAGAGGCCGTCCGGAGGTGGGCTGGAGTCGGAAGCGAGCGCTGTTCTTCCGGTCGGAGAGGCGGGCCAGAGTCGGAAGTGGGCGTCGTTCCTCCTCGGCCAGGCCTTCCGGTTGGAGATTTGGATCGCCCTTCCGTCCTGTCGTTTAGGTTTTTGGGCCGGCCCAGGAGTTGCGCGTCATTCGCAATATCGCCTGCTGGGCCGAGCCTTTGCTGGGAAGCCGGTCCATGAGGGACCCTAGGTTTATGAACCCGACAGGAGCCCCCGAGCCCCCGAGCGATTCAGGTAGAATCGTCTAGGGGATTTTTATCTTGACGGCGGGTGCGCGCGAGCACACCCGTGGGTGTAGCCCCTGAGCCCCTGGGCGATTTGGATAGAATCGTCTGGGGGGTTCTTTCATGTTGCCAGCGAGGGAAGTTTTTGTTTCGTCAGCGGGTGCACGTGAGCGCACCCGCGGGTGTTGCCCCTGAGCCCCAGGCGATTCGGGCAGAATCACCTGTGGGGTTTTGTTTTAGCGGGCATGAGTGTGTGCACTTTGGTGGGTGTGGCCGCCCTTTTCAGTTTCTGGCCCATCGTTTCTAGGAGCGTGGTCCCAGGCATTTGGTTGCGGCCGAGGGACGGGGCGAGATAGAGTTTCATCTATCGGGGCGACGGATGCGTCGAGGGTTCGAGTGAATCAGAGTTGTGGATCCGAGGATCAGGCGAGTCGGAGTCGCGGATCCAGCGTAGGGTGTGCCAAGGGATCGAACGAGATGGACTCGTGGATCTGGGCGTCGGGCGTGCCGTGGGATCGGGTGAGTTAGAGTCGTGGATCCAGGCGTCGGACGCACCGTGGGACCAGGTGAGTCAGAGTCACGGATCTAGGCGATGGCGCGCCGTGGGATCGAGCGAGTCAGAGTTACGGATCTAGGCATCGGGCGCGCTGTGGGATTGGGCGAGTTGGAGTCACGGACCCAAGTGTAGCCGAGACATTTTGGGTGTCTTGAGCCCTTGAAACCCATTGGCCTTTGGCAGGGTCGGTTGAGTTTTGTGTGTTACCCCATCCGTAGTTTCTCGCAACCGGAGGGGCTGAGCTAATGTCGCTTGCCTCAATGGCTCGGGCTCGAGTGACGCACTCGGTGAGCTCGCTAACGGGCATGTTCGAGTGAAGTCTGGGTCCATCGTTCATGACAGGGTTAGCATAGTCCTCATGTGGCACTCCACTGCTCCTTAACCTGCAACCCGATAGATGCCTGGGTCATTCCGGAGACTAACTCGGGTGGCCCGCTAGCCTCCCCTCGATGGAGATTCTGTGGGTTTGGTGAGGTTTAGGATCGAACGAGAAGGTTGAGATGACCCTATCTACTTTGGGGCAGACCGAGCGAGGGCCGCTCGGGGCTCATCTGTGTTTTCTCCCCTAGCTCTGTTTGACGCGAGGTGGCCTCAAACCCTTCGTGGGCCAGCCTTTGAACCCCGGTCTATCGTTGCTCATGTTGAATGAGGCAACTACCGCTTCGTGATGCAACATGGAGCGTTGTGATGCATTTGACTGCATATGCAATGCTTTGGATGTATAGAATGAATGAATGTGTGCATGGATGAATGAATGTTTATATATAAAGAAATAGTGGGGGTTGCTAACGTTACCTTGATGACTCGAGTGATGGGGTTTGAGGAGCTCCTATCAGATATGTCCAACCGGGATCTATGCTCGTCATTCATGATGGAGTCGGCATGGCCCGCATGGGGAATCCCTCTGCTCCTTACCTATCTCTCGGTGTTTGCCTGAGCCATCCGATCGACTCGGGAAGCCCATTGGTCTCTCCTGGCGGAGATCCCGTCGCTTGGGCCTTTCCATGTCCCGCCTAGGAAGGTAGAGGGTTGCCTGCATGCAGTGGTGCCTTGTTTCTTGCGCCCGGCGTGTGGTAGTGGTGGGCCATACCCAGGCCACGTCCCGTCTGACCAGGTGCCGTTCCGTCGGTCAGGGCATGTCCCATCGGTCAGGGCACGTCCGATCGTATCCCATCCGCATTGAATGGGGAAGGGAGAGGGTTTTTTGCCCCCATCATTTCGCCTTTCCCCAATTGCTGCGCCTTTCCTAACTGTTGTGCCTCTTTCTTTAAGTAGGGGAAGGGAGAGGCTTTTTTGCCTTGATCTTTCGCCCATTCCTCATATACTGTCTCTTCTCTTTCTTCCTTCTCGTCAAGAGCATCTGAGTGCTACGGCGGTTCCTAGGACAGAAAAGGGGAGAGCGAGGGAGAGGAGAAAACTCACAGATCCATCTGCAAACCCAGAGCGAAATGTCGGGCTAGAGGTCATCCGTCGTGAGGGAGTCGGTGCTGGATGCCTTCGCCGAGAAGGGGTTTCTGCCACCGAAGGAGGTGGCACACTGGAGGGCTCCTGGGAGGGAGGATTTCCCGCAACCTTAGGTCAGCGAGGTTGTTTGCTTCCTTGCCTTCCAAGAGCACGGGTTAGGATACCCCGCACACTGGTTCCTGCGCGGGCTCCTCATTGAGTAGGGTCTGGAGCTACAGCACCTCAATCCTACTTGGGTGCTGCATATCACCAACTTCGTCACTGTGTGCGAGGCCTTCCTCAGGATGGAGCCACACGTGGACTTCTTCTAGCGAATGTTCTCTAGGCGAGCTTTGTTGGAGGGCAAGCCTCTCAAGATTGCGTCGGTGGGAGGCTTCACGCAGCAGAAGAAACCGAGCACGGGGGGCTCGTACCCCGTGTATATCCCCTACGATTCTAATGGGGGTGGCACGAGGAATGGTTCTACATCAGGAAACCGGCGGAGGCATCGTTTCCCCCTTTCACTGGCAGGAGGCTAGAGAAGCTGGATAGCTGGTCGTGGGGCCCCGCCAGTCGGCAGAAGATGAAGGTGGAGATTATCGATGCAGAGCTCCAGAAGCTCATGCGGTGTGGCCTTGATGGGGTGCGGGTGTTCCACACCCTCTTCCACCGTCAGGTTGCTCCGCTAGCTGAGTGGACACGACCGATGTGGAAGTATAGCGGCCTGACGGACCCCGACCGTGCGTTGCTGGAGGAGGTACCAAACGATGAGGTCTAGAGTCACCTCGACTGGGTGCTGCAGCTGAGGCCTAAAGAGAACCTTGATGGAAAGCCCGGACCTCTTAACTCCTAGATGGTGTCCAAACTGGTATGCTCCCCTCTCTTTACTCCTTGTTCTTTTCCCCTTTGTTTTCTTTTTTTTTAATTGAGTCGCCTGTTTCATAGGGACTTGGAGTTTACAAGTCCTAGCCTCACCTTCCGAAGGGGCCAGAGGGCGTGACTCGGCAGGCCACCCAGAAGGAGGCGGCGGATGCCAAGAAGAAGAAGAAAGCTGAGGAGGCTCGGTGGAAGCAAGAGAAGGAGAAGGAGATCACCCGACGCGTGCGGGCCAGGGAAAATAGGAGCGACATCGAGTCAGAGCTTGAGTCAGAGGACCCCACAGAGGTGGGCGATGACATGATCTTCTCCGAGGAGGAGGAAAGCCGGGAGGTTGTTGTGACCTCGGTGGAGCGTTGTGATCCTATGGCTGCACACGCTGGCGGCAAGCAGGAGGCAGAGAGGCACGGCGATGTTCCTGCGTCGAGGAAGCGTGCTGCGAGCGCGGACACCGTCGGTGAACGGGAGGCGAAGCGAACACGGTCACCGCGCCCTTCTGAGGTGTCGCCGGCCTCGTCCCCGCCTACCGTGGGCGCGGCGGGACAAGCTAGGCGGTCAGAGGAGCGGGCTTGCACCCACGCGTCGTCGGGGCCGGCGCCAGCACGCGACTCATAGTGGGAGGATGCCCCGCTAGATGCTCCGATTGGCATGCCCTGAGGCAGAGGTCATGGTGATTCGTGGGCTGGGTAGGAGCCGGTTAGGTCGACTCTGCCCCCGGTTGAAGTGAGGGGCATGGGTCGTGGCCTGGGAGCGGTCCTCGCCCTATTGGCCCATTGACATCGGGTCAGGGTTTTAGAGTCATACCGCTTACATCCCAGTATGTCTTTCTTTGTTTCTTTTCGATCTTGCTGTTGAGTTTTTTGGAGTGTGATTGACTTGTACTTTTTGACAGCGGCCAGATGTTGATGGGGCTGAGCATCACCCCAACTCCTGTGTGGGAGGATTGGAGGCCCACCTTGCAGCACGCCGTGGCTAGCGATGAGGAGAGCAGGGTGGTGGCGGTGAGTCCTTCCCTTCTAGGGCTGGTGCCCCTTGGGTCGGTCGCTAGTACGGTGGCAGGGGCAGTGACGGTGTTGGCGGTGATCCCAGTGGTGACGGCGGAGGCCATGTTGGAGGTGTCCCTTGCGGCCCCTCCTCCACTGACCGCGGCGGAAGAGGAGAGGGAGATCGAGCTCCCTGGCTCACCGGGCGAAGGGCTGTGCGGCTCACCTTCCCGGTTGGCGCTGGAGGTGCCAGGGGGAGATGCAGCCAGGACGGAGCCGAAATGCCTACCGGTGGCCCATGAAGGCGACATGGTGGAGATCCCATCTGACAATGTAGTAGGCGACGCGGTGGAGCTGCCGACCCCATCGCAGGAGCTGGCAGTGGTCTGGTCAAAGGCTGGGCCCTCCAGCGGGCTAGAGGAGACTGACCTGGTGTGGCCCTACCTTGAGGACCCAATGAAGGTTCGGTTCATCCTTCAGGATTCGTAGGAGTGTTAGCTCTGGGACATCCTTGGGGGGGAGAGGATTCGTCATGGAGTCCGATCTTGCCAAGCTATTGGTGAAGCTTGAGGAGGCCCAGGAGTGGGTTGAGTCCATCCAACGGTTGGTCAAGGTCGACCTGCGCCACGCCATGGTGGTGAGTTTCCCATGCCTATCCTTGACCCCTTGGTCTTTTGTCGGTTGCCTCAGCATGCTTGCTTCTCGTTTTTGTAGGGTCTGGAGGAGATGACGAGCTGTAAGTCCCGTTTCCTCTGGATGGAGCATGCTCGGATGGCCGAGCTTAAGCGCCAGCTGGAGTTCTCCCGCCGCGAGTCCTAGGACCGGGCGATGGAGGCGACCGAGGCACGAGCGACGAAAGTGCTTGCGGTGGAGCGGGCAACTGTCGCCGAGCGAGGGCTTGAGGCGACGAAGGCCCGCCAGGCGGAGATCGAGGTGCCATTGTGGAAGTCCTTGGCGGACACCGAGGCGGCGCTCCAAAGATCCCTGGAGACCCTGGAGACATAGCGGAATGCCCTAGAGTCAGAGCGAAAGGCCCGGTCGGAGGCAGACCAGGAAGTGCTCGCGCTTCGGGGCCGGGTGATGGGAATAGAGGAGGCGAACGCCCGGCTGCATGAGCAGGTGACTCGGTAGGGGGAGGGACTCTCCATCCTTGAGAACACCTGCCTCGGTATGTACCTTTTCTGCTTTTGACGTGTTGGTTTCTTCCTTTAGGTTGATTCTGGGCTTCGTCCTTTTTCTAGAGCTGGGTGAAAGGTGGAGTAATTGGAGCAGGACCTGGAGATGGCCAAGGCGATGTTTGGCCAGAATAAGGAGGCGCTGGCCAAGTCCCTTGAAGAACAATGTGCTCTCGGGGGAACTTGACCAGATCCGCAATGTTGCCCAGCTTGTCGTCTCGGAGGTCTTCGGGTCGGCGCCAAGTACCAGCGCGCCCGCCATCCGGCTGGCGGAGGTTCCGGATGAGGTTCGGGCCCTCATCACCGATAGGTTGTTCTATGGAGCGTCGGGGGTGTTGACTTCAGTGGTGACATACCACCCGGACCTGGACTTCGCCACCATCTGCGGCGGGTATGCCGATGGTCGGAGCATGAAGGACATCAGTCGCTCACGGAGAGCTTGCTGCCACACGCAAAGTTGGTGGCCGAGCAAGTCTCCGCGTAGTGGGTGATGGATGCTCGCCGTGTGGACATGGCTAGAAGCGTGTGTCAGGAGGACGTCGCCCAGCCTATGGATGACGTGGAGCCTGGGTTGGAAGTGGACGTCACCCCGCCTCCAACCGAGCCGAATGTCGCTCATTCGGAGGACGAGGAGCCCCTTTCCTCGCCGGTCGAGCCGGTAGTCGATGCCGCCGAGGAGCCATAGTAGAAGTTTTAGAGTGGAAATACTTTAGCAAATGTAGAAGATAATGTCGTAGGGGAGCCCCCTGTGTAAAGTGTTTTTGTGTATTCATTAATATAGTAACTTTTTTTTGTGATGGAACTACTTCGTTCGGGGAAGCCTGTCCCGTCCATTCCTTATTTTTACGTTAGCATAACTTTGTTTTTTATTCTTTTCTTTTTCGCACCTGCCCGTTCGCACCATAGGCTACAACTTTAAGAGCCTGGGCATGGCCCACGAGGCTCAGCCGCTCATAACCATAGGTAGAGGCGGGGTGCGATCGGTCGGAATATTTAAAGCAAAGTTACATAAGGTATTTAAATGAATGGACTACCCTTTTGTTCGAGGAAAAAATGTATTTTATCATATGATAGTAAAAAGAGAGGTGGCATTGCACCCTCGTGGAGCCCCCAAGCGACCCGGGCCGAAAGTGTTCGGGTCGGGGTGCTCTATAGGAGCAAACGTTAAGTAAAAAATGATAAGACTGAATTTTAGGGGAAGAAATGACGTAGCTGTTCGCTGTTCCAAGTGTTGGTGAGAACGCTGCCGTTGTCGTCCTTCAACCGGTAGGCATCCGGTCGGATCACCTCGGTCGCTGTATAGGGACCTTCAGTTGTCCGGATCCTTGTTCGCTACGCCCCCTTTCTTGGCCGCTGCTTCTTTGCCTTTTTCTTCCTTTGGCCCACCGGCCTATCGCAGAAGGCGCTTGAGGAGTTTGCAGTCATTGTAGAGGTGTTTGATAGGGTAGGCATGGTTGGTGCACGGGCTCTCCATGAGCTCGTTGAAGTGGTCTGGAAGGCCCTGCTAGGGCTGCTTGCCCGTGTGATCAGCCGCGGCGACCACCACGGAGTTGGTCGGTCGGCGATGATCTTTTTTGTTCTTTTTGCCCCTCTGCGTGGAGGGGCCCTCATCCTGATCCTCGCACTTGGCCTTGGCTTTGCCCTAGCCTCCGTTGAAGCGCTATGGGAACAGCACTCTCGGGATGCGTCGGCCAAAGGCCCGTGGTCTCGGGACCGCGCCTGGGGTGTGTTTCACCACTCCTTGCGATGGTCCAGCCGGGGTCTGTGTCACCTGCCATCACTGTCACTCGATGGACGTCATCATCATGCTAGGACCAACGCTAGTTGCTGGTGACGCTGCAAGCATCTTGGTTTAGCCCGAGCCGCTCGCGTATAGGCGGTCGGTGTGGAGCGGGAACCAGGTCAGGCCAGGGCGCAGATGCAGCCTCCTATGTCGCGCTCAGTGGCTGTAGCGGTGAACGGGTGGAGCAATTCGCCTGGTGCGTCCCCACTCCCTAGGTGGGGAGAGAGGTCGCGAGTCGGTGTCATGATGCGGAGCTCTCCGCCTGTTGAACAGCGGCGGTTTCCACCAGTGCCCGGAGGTTCCGGTGGATCGCCTGTTCCTAGGGGTCGTTCAGCTCAGGAAGGCCACGCAGAAGCATTGCCGTAGCGGTGATGTTCTGGTCAGCCCAAGCGAACTATGGGGGATCGTTCCCCCCGTCCATGATGTTGCACTAGACCTGGCGGGCGCGACCCCGGGCGCCGCTCGCCGGGTTATGCGCATGGGGCGTAGTGTGGTGCGCCGAGCGCACCGACGCAGGTGGCGGCAGGTTCTGCCACCGTTGTCGTAGCTCCTCGCCGTGCTCTCACGTGAGCACGAGGGTCCCTGCATGAGGGTCCGGAGGGGTGTGAGTCTGCAAGGACTCTACTACCATCGGCGGCTATCCCGGAGCATCCGCCATAGCGCACTCCCTCGACAGACGGTGGCGAGGTGCCACGTCGTCGATGCTAGAGTCATCACTCTCAACATCACCATCCATGAGGTCAAGGAAATAGGTGGGAGCATAGCTCGCCATCCCCACGATCTCAGACCTGAGAGGGGGCGGTGCCAGCATCCTTCGGAGCCCCTGGCCTACGCATCCACGGGGGACGCAAGGCCGTAGGGGAACCGGTCTGTAGCACCCGGTTTTAAAGACAAAACCAGATACACACTATATGTGAGCCTAGGAAGTCAAATCTCACATATAGCCACAAATAATGGTAATATCAAAAGACAATACTTATTACATAACGTATTAGTAAAAGGAAAGTAACCTCAGAGTGTAAGACAGTGGAAAGTTGACTCCGATCTTCTGGCGAAGACTCCGAATCCACAGGGACGACTGACTGGTTGACCACAAGCCTAACTCCTCCAAACCAGCAATCTGGTACCCATCCGGGATTTTTATCCAAAGTATAGAAAAATAAAGCAAGCGTAAGTACATGTCGTACTTAACAATTATATCATGGGGTTCATGAGGCTCAAAAGGCTGACATTGGTTTACTGCGATTAGCTTTAATAGGTCATCTTTTTAAGCAATTGAGTGGCAAAGAATTTATCATTCCCATAAACACATGATCAGGTAATCATGAATAATATATAGCATAAACAATTGATCATTAGTATAATTATCCATTAGTGATCATCTCTATTCCATAAGGGTCCAAGGCCGCTCGTGTCCGTGAGCACGGCTGTTATAACAGTTTTACACTCTGCAGAGGTTGTACACGTTCACTGTGAGTCATGATTTACCCTTTCCCCCAGGGTGATCAACCCCTTGACCCACTACCAAGGAAGGTCAGCAGGGTTCACTATGAAGCCTTTCAAAAGAATTCGTCTAACAAGTTAGGGCCGCTAGGCGTATGTGGCCCCTCTCTAGGAGTGGCACGCGTGGGCATCGCAGCACGGTACACACTTCCCAGCAGCAAAGGAAACATACCCTGTGCCTTAAAGGTAACCACTAACAAGCTAGAAAAGATCCTCATACTGAGCTAAAGCTAGAGCCATATAGCCCTCACAGCTGTACTGTAAGTCCCGGATGATCGCTTACAGATAAGTCCTTACGGAGAGGAATCTGAAGCATATAAACACTCCAGCCCCTGTTTCCATGTTACTAAAAAGTCATATTTTAATGTTTATTGCATATACCATTAGTCAAGTTACAAGATCATAGTTTTGATTAAGCACTAGCAAAAACTACCCAATGCAATATCCCAAAGGTTTCAAGGTGCAAGATATCAAATATCTAGGATATCCTTAATGGTAACAAGGAAGACACATGCAATATGAATTTAGTGATTAAATGTGAATAGGTAACAAGGATGGTCCCATGCTATACTTGCCTTAACTTGCTTTTCCCCCAAAGCAATACGCTCAAAAGCCTTTAATATTCAACTTTCAATCTTCTGCTTCCAATTCTCAGCTTCTAGTCTTCAGAGAACAGCTTCTTAATCACCACGTAAACCTCACCGATTGACTGAACCATATATCACCACACAAATATCCATATATGGCATACAAACAAGAATATATGAGAACAATACACCAACCAATAAAAAAAGCACAACGGCGTATCGCTACGAACACACAAACGCAAAAGGCACGCTATATGCGATTCAACGAAAAAGCGACTATCGAAGGATTTTCGATGCAACAGAACATAAAACCTATCCATTTAACTTATTTCAACTGTAGAAACACATGTAAATATTTTCATTAATTAACTTGATTCATTGCTTAAGAAAGAACGTAGTATAAAACCTATTTTGCCTTTATATTCCGAAAACGATGCAAGTGATAGTATTAATACAATTAACTTTTTAACTACCAAAACACATTTGAGTAACATGAGAACCACTAATGCCACTGTGTAGAACACGCCGAAACAAAAGTAACACGACAAGAACAGCTCGATGCTACGGTTATAAGAAAACCACTATCAAAAGATTTATATTATATTATAAAAGAAACAACTACGAGCTTGTTTTAGATTAGCTAAGAAA
Organism: Miscanthus lutarioriparius; assembly: GCA_904845875.1. NCBI lineage: Eukaryota > Viridiplantae > Streptophyta > Magnoliopsida > Poales > Poaceae > Miscanthus > Miscanthus lutarioriparius. The sequence continues at coordinate 39,920 of CAJGYO010000667.1, read as the reverse complement.
AATTATATGAGCAATATTGATTTAGATTAATCACAACATATTTAGTTTTAAAAGTCAAGTTAAAGCTAATCATGTATTATTTATAAAGTTATCACATAACAATTAAACTTTACCTTCGCAAAGGAATTAAGCATGTGACTGCATCTACTCGTACTTATCACATATGTATCTTGTTCAGCTAATCAAATTATATTCTAGACACACTTTTAAGTTAACAATCAATCATATTAACTTTTAGGTATAAATCATCAAAGTTAAGCACCTATATTGCTTTTAATTCCAACCTATGTGCAAATATACTAATCAATTTAATATTTAGCTATATATGGAAAAACATGTGACATGAAAAACATTGCCCCTAACATATAGTTCACGTCAGCACGAACCAAACGCAACATAAACAGTGCAAAACGGAATTAGAACTTAAATTGCTTTTAATACGAAAAACGGTGTGAGCAATAATATTAACCAACTAAGATTTATGTTGAAAACCATAAACATGGACATGGTGCATAGCATACAACGTTATGAAACAACCGCGGATGGAAAGCGGAATTAAAATCTAGATTGATTTTAGTTAAAAGGCCTAGCACTGGTTTGCAGAGCTGGTCCTGTGGAGTGTCTGTCTGCTCCAACGCTCCCCATTAAAGGTAATGTTCATTTATCTATCTATACATGGTTCTGACAGTACCTTACGCGTACTATACGTTGATAAATACTGCTAGTACATGGCTTTATATATGATAGTACCTAAACACTAATGATATATATAATTATATATCAGAAAGTTCCAGCTATATATCAGGTGTATAAATATTGTAATGTAGCATCCCAAGGTCAGAGATTTGGGAAAATCTTATGATTGTAATTGATGACGAATCATCATTAACATGTATCAAACGTTGTGATGCAACTAGCGCAATTGAAACGGAATTAAAAACCTAAATCGATTTTTCTTAAACAACGATTAATTAATTATAGCACAATTAATATTTTAATAAAATAAATTCATAAACATGTGACATATAAACTAATAACTCTACTGCGTAGATCTCGACGACACGAATCTAACGCAACTGGAATGAACTGAAACGGAGTTAAAATGAATAAACTACGTTTATTTAACGACCGGTGGCAAACACGTAAATAACTCATCTTCTACCTTGGTAATCTTCTTCACATCTCGCTTTACGTCGTGGTCATTCTTCCCAGATACGCGTGGGCCTTGGAAGCTGCTGCTCGCATGGAGAGCTCGGGATGGCCCGGCTGGCCGGCTGGTGGTGGTACGTCTGTGACCGCATGTGGCCTGTGGAGACATGGGGCGGGCCAGGTCCACTCGGCCGGTGGCCGTCGGCCATCGCTTCTTCTCATGCAGACGGAGCACGCGTCCGAGGAGCTAGGGGTCGGGCGTGATCCGCGGCGGCGCTTGAGAGCTGGCGCGGGGGGGCCCTGTCGGGTGGCGGCGACGGGCCGGCGGCTTGGTAGCGCTGGATGGCCGGAGAACTCGAAGAAGAGAGCCGGCCATGGACGAGCTCGCCGGAAAATCGACCGGAAAAAGGAAAACAAAAGGGGAAATAGTCATACAATGATGGATTCACGAAAAGAATGGCAAGACGGTGTAGAGGACGACGAGATCTACCTTGTGGTGGTGGTGTTTGACGCCGGAACGCGACGGTTTGGCCGGAAAAGCTCACCGAAGAGTTCGTCGGAAACCTAGCTGTGCCAAACTTCGGCGTCCGATCTACGGGGCTACGAGTTGCGGCTCGAAAAACGGGCTGTACTTCTGGAATCCTCGCGTCGAGGGCTACGCTGGCATATATATATACGCAGGGTTTGTCGATTTTGGAAAGTCGAGATATTTTAGCAATTATTGATTTTCGGAATTAAAATAATTATAGAAAATCGGGAATTACTATTTAGGCTCCGAAAAATATCTCTGAGCTCCGAAAAATTCTATAAAAATTCCTAGGGATAGATGGAAAGATAAGGAACACAAGCAAAGTAGTTTTAGCTCCTGAAAAGACTTTTAGATTGATCAAGGAAAAAGACAAGGCTGCAAGAAATAGGAATTTAATCCCGAAAAAGGTCGAAAAGATTCCCGAAAAGAGAGACAGCGTTCTAACACGTCTTAAAACCTTTTCCAAGCCTTTGAATTTTAAAAACAAGACATCTTATCTAACTTTTGTTTTTGCAAGTTTTCAAATTCTTTTTAAATCTCTACTTGAAAGCAATATTTTAAAGATTGAGATTTGAATTTATTTTCCAAACCAGTCATCACAAAAGTATCAATGCAACGGCATCCAAACCACTCATCACAAAGTAACAATGCAACTGCATGTATGCACAAACATGTTGCTACCCTTATGTTCGATTTAATTTAAAGAAAGTTTTCTTTTACTTATGTTTTTATGAGCACAAAACAATTAACAAAAATTATTTTACTCTTTTTAGAAAGTAGTTAATTTTAGGGTGTTATAATTCTACCCCCCTTAAGATGAATCTCGTCCCCGAGATTCGGAGAAGAAGAGCAAAGAAGAGAGGGATACTTCAACTTAAGATCTTCTTCGCTTTCTTGAGCAACACCATCTTGATACTTACCTTGTGTTGCATCAGAACTCATCACGTGGCCACTCTTGCAGATTCTTGTTCCATCTTATTCCAAGTCCGATCTTGTTACTTCTCTTAATCTGTTCCAATGAATCTTATTATCCATATGTTAAGCTTCCAAAAGATCTTGCTTAGCTTGAATCAGAACTTTTAATTCTATGGTTCATTTTTTATGTGTTTTGAAATGTTTTACTTTTCAAAAGGAAGACTTTCAATCAAAACCGAACAAATTTTGTTTTTCAACTCCTTTTGAAATAGCTTTCAAAATATGTTTTATGTTTAGAACTCAAGAAAATATTTCAACCATGTTTTGAAACTCTTTTGAATAAATGTTTTTAAGGTTTTGAAATAAACCCAACCATTTTCAAATCATTGGAAACTCAGGTAAACATACTAAGCTTTGTTTTTCAGACTCTTTTGAAAACTCGACTTTATAATCAAATCTCAGATAAAGAGTAGACAAATCAACTCAGGTTCTTTTGAAATCTGTTTCAAACAAGGGATTTTCAAGATTTTAGAAAACAAATAAAACATTCGAACTTCATTTTCAAATCATTTTGAATGAACTCTTTTGGGATTCCTGAAATCAAACCAAATCAATTTCAAACTACTTTAGAAATGAAGAGAGTAAGTTTTCAATTCCCATTTTCTTTTGAAGTCAACAAAAGACTTAATACACATGTTCAAGTTCTTTTTGGAATAAGACTTTTGGGGGAATCAAATCAAATCATTTTCAACCCTTTCAAACCATTTTGGAAGACTCCTTTTAGAAATACACTTTTGAAATCAACTCAAACCTTTTCTTTTCAAAAATCTTATTTTGAACCAAACTTAATTCTAATTCAAAGCCAAAAGTGCTCCATTTCCAAATGCAAATTGTTGCAAACTTTTGAACCAAAATTTTCAAACTTTTGTAAAATATCTTGAAAGCATTTTGAACACCTTTCAAATAAAATTTAAACTAAGACAACTCAAGTTGTTTTTTTTTCAATCGGTCTTTTCCAAACAACCCATTTTTAAAACACTTTAGAGTCATTTTCAAAGTGTTTTAGAATAAAATGGTTCAAAAGTGTTTTTAGAATAACATTTTGAAGAGTAATCGAATACATTTTACTGTTTTTGAAATTTAGTTCAAAGCAAAGTGGGTTTTCAAATCTGATTTCACTTTTAACTTTTTGAAGTTTTAGGAATAAGATACTTTCAAACTTTTTATGAATATCTGTTTTTAAACTAAAACCTTGAGTGAAGCAGTTCAAATCAAATTGTTTTCTTTTGAATGAGCAAAAGAGTCTTTCAAAATTGAAATCAAAACTTTTGAAATGTCTCAAATATAGTCTTTAGCAACTCTTTTTCAATCTTTTAAACTTTAATAATCTTTTCAAATCAACTCTTATTCTTTGGTGAAATACTTTTGAAATTAAGTTTCGAATACCAACTCTTGAAAATGAGAAAACAAACTTAAACCCTTTTTGAACTTAGTACAAATAAACTTTTGAAGAAGTTTTTCAAAGTTCTTGAATCCAAAGGTTGTTAATTTATTTTCCAACATCTTTTGAAGATTTTATTTCAAGGAAAGAGCTTTAAGTAGAAATCAAAACCAATCCAATTCTTTTCAAGAGTTAATCTTAGTCTTGAGCATTCTTGCAACTCTTTGTATACATCTATATCCTAGGTACGTGAAGATCGAACTCCCAACCATAGCTGGCTCGAAGATCAATCTAGACGTAGATCCAAACTCCTTGTGGTTCACCAACTCACAACACTCTTAGCTTGGCTACCCCCCTTAAGAAGAGATGAGATAGGGGCACCAACATCCAACATGTAACTTTCTTCAAGGTGTATTGTCATCCTTTGACATCCTAGAGAGCTTGTGGACATAGATAAGAATAAGAAAAATCAATCCTTCCCGTAGATAGAAAACAGCAGCACAGAAAAACATCCATATCTTGAGTTTCATTTATCCAATAAAGTTGCATCTTGAACTGTTGGAAAGCTTATAAAATTCCCCACAACTTTATTTTAGACCCCTTCTTTAGATTCTGCAGTTAACTTGGTCGAAATCTTTGCTCAACAGAAACTGTTCCAGATTCCAAACAGCACAGATATATTGCCTTGTGATTTTCATATCTCCCAAACCAGAAATGCTATCAAGGTAACTCTTGCGGGAAAAGAAAGATCTTGAAGTCTACTCTCACCCAAAATTTGCTTAGAATTTTTGGTTGCCCAGAGGTTGGAGACATAGGCCATAGAAGTTAGACTGCTCCAGAAGACAGAAAGCAGGAAACAAGAGAAAGAGAACCCAGACTATTTATTTCCTTATCCCTTATACCTTAAACCTTTAATATAAATGAAATTGTGAGCATAACCCACAAATTCATTGCACTCATTACAAAGATCCAACTCAACCATAACATAAATATAAACCATTCAAACATGAAATACAAGCTCATTACTAATCGTTCCATCTAACTACTTGGTAGGCATTCTTAAGGGAAAGCTTTCTTATCAGGGCTTTGATAATTTGAATAGAGGTGAGACTAGAAAGTTTGCAAGAGATAAAGAACAACAACTCAAGGAGATAATAAAGTATAGCTCAAAGGAAGCTATCAAGGAGAGGAGACAATAGGACAAGGATTGAAAATATTCAATTCAATGAGTCAAGGTGGTGGAGAACTAGTTTTATAGTAAAATAGGTTTTTACAAACGACCAGTGCTAACTAGGCTTGCATCCTACAGTCAGCATTGCTCTGATACCACTTTGTAGCACCCGGTTTTAAAGACAAAACCAGATACACACTATATGTGAGCCCAGGAAGTCAAATCTCACATATAGCCACAAATAATGGTAATATCAAAAGACAATACTTATTACATAACGTATTAGTAAAAGGAAAGTAACCTCAGAGTGTAAGACAGCGGAAAGTTGACTCCGATCTTCTGGCGAAGACTCCAAATCCACAGGGACGACTGACTGGTTGACCACAAGCCTAACTCCTCCAAACCAGCAATCTGGTACCCATCCAGGATTTTTATCCAAAGTATAGAAAAATAAAGCAAGCGTAAGTACATGTCGTACTTAACAATTATATCATGGGGTTCATGAGGCTCAAAAGGCTGACACTGGTTTACTGCGATTAGCTTTAATAGGTCATCTTTTTAAGCAATTGAGTGGCAAAGAATTTATCATTCGCATAAACACATGATCAGGTAATAATGAATAATATATAGCATAAACAATTGATCATTAGTATAATTATCCATTAGTGATCATCTCTATTCCATAAGGGTCCAAGGCCGCTCGTGTCCGTGAGCACGGCTGTTATAACAGTTTTACACTCTGCAGAGGTTGTACACGTTCACTGTGAGTCGTGATTTACCCTTTCGCCCAGGGTGATCAGCCCCTTGACCCACTACCAAGGAAGGTCGGTAGGGTTCACTATGAAGCCTTTCAAAAGAATTCGTCTAACAAGTTAGGGCCGCTAGGCGTATGTGGCCCCTCTCTAGGAGTGGCACGCGTGGGCATCGCAGCACGGTACACACTTCCCAGCAGCAAAGGAAACATACCCTGCGCCTTAAAGGTAACCACTAACAAGCTAGAAAAGATCCTCATACTGAGCTAAAGCTAGAGCCAGATAGCCCTCACAGCTGTACTGTAAGTCCCGGATGATCGCTTACAGATAAGTCCTTATGGAGAGGAATCTGAAGCATATAAACACTCCAGCCCCTGTTTCCATGTTACTAAAAAGTCATATTTTAATGTTTATTGCATATACCATTAGTCAAGTTACAAGATCATGGTTTTGATTAAGCACTAGCAAAAACTACCCAATGCAATATCCCAAAGGTTTCAAGGTGCAAGATATCAAATATCTAGGATATCCTTAATGGTAACAAGGAAGACACATGCAATATGAATTTAGTGATTAAATGTGAATAGGTAACAAGGATGGTCCCATGCTATACTTGCCTTAACTTGCTTTTCCCCCAAAGCAATACGCTCAAAAGCCTTTAATATTCAACTTTCAATCTTCTGCTTCCAATTCTCAGCTTCTAGTCTTCAGAGAACAGCTTCTTAATCACCACGTAAACCTCACCGATTGACTGAACCATATATCACCACACAAATATCCATACATGGCATACAAACAAGAATATATGAGAACAATACACCAAACAATAAAATAAGCACAACGGCGTATCGCTACGAACACACAAACGCAAAAGGCACGCTATATGCGATTCAACGAAAAAGCGACTATCGAAGGATTTTCGATGCAACAGAACATAAAACCTATCCATTTAACTTATTTCAACTGTAGAAACACATGTAAATATTTTCATTAATTAACTTGATTCATTGCTTAAGAAAGAACGTAGTATAAAACCTATTTTGCCTTTATATTCCGAAAACGATGCAAGTGATAGTATTAATACAATTAACTTTTTAACTACCAAAACACATTTGAGTAACATGAGAACCACTAATGCCACTGTGTAGAACACGCCGAAACAAAAGTAACGCGACAAGAACGGCTCGATGCTACGGTTAAAAGAAAACCACTATCAAAAGATTTATATTATATTATAAAAGAAACAACTACGAGCTTGTTTTAGATTAGCTAAGAAAAATTATATGAGCAATATTGATTTAGATTAATCACAACATATTTAGTTTTAAAAGTCGAGTTAAAGCTAATCATGTATTATTTATAAAGTTATCACATAACAATTAAACTTTACCTTCGCAAAGGAATTAAGCATGTGACTGCATCTACTCGTACTTATCACATATGTATCTTGTTCAGCTAATCAAATTATATTCTAGACACACTTTTAAGTTAACAATCAATCATATTAACTTTTAGGTATAAATCATCAAAGTTAAGCACCTATATTGCTTTTAATTCCAACCTATGCGCAAATATACTAATCAATTTAATATTTAGCTATATATGGAAAAACATGTGACATGAAAAACATTGCCCCTAACATATAGTTCACGTCAGCACGAACCAAACGCAACATAAACGGTGCAAAACGGAATTAGAATTTAAATTGCTTTTAATACGAAAAACGGTGTGAGCAATAATATTAACCAACTAAGATTTATGTTGAAAACCATAAACATGGACATGATGCATAGCATACAACGTTATGAAACAACCGCGGATGGAAAGCGGAATTAAAATCTAGATTGATTTTAGTTAAAAGGCCTAGCATTGGTTTGCAGAGCTGGTCCTATGGAGTGTCTGTCTGCTCCAACGCTCCCCATTAAAGGTAATGTTCATTTATCTATCTATACATGGTTCTGACAGTACCTTACGCGTACTATACATTGATAAATACTGCTAGTACATGGCTTTATATATGATAGTACCTAAACACTAATGATATATATAATTATATATCAGAAAGTTCTAGCTATATATCAGGTGTATAAATATTGTAATGTAGCATCCCAAGGTCAGAGATTTGGGAAAATCTTATGATTGTAATTGATGACGAATCATCATTAACATGTATCAAACATTGTGATGCAACTAGCGCAATTGAAACGGAATTAAAAACCTAAATCGATTTTTCTTAAACAGCGATTAATTAATTATAGCACAATTAATATTTTAATAAAATAAATTCATAAACATGTGACATATAAACTAATAACTCTACTGCGTAGATCTCGACGACACGAATCTAACGCAACTGGAATGAACTGAAACGGAGTTAAAATGAATAAACTACGTTTATTTAACGACCGGTGGCAAACACGTAAATAACTCATCTTCTACCTTGGTAATCTTCTTCCTGTCTGTTTACGTACGTGGTCATTCTTCCTGTATACGTACGTGGCCTTGGAAGCTGCTGCTCGCATGGAGAGCTCGGGGATGGCCCGCCTGGCTGGCCAGTGGTGGTACGCGGCCGCGCGGTGGCCCAGGGAGACATGGGGCGGGGCAGGGTCCACTCGGCCGGTGGCCGTCGGCCACTGCTTCCTGCGCACGGGAGCACGCGTCCGGAGGAGCTAGGGGCCGAGGCGTGATCCGGCGGCGGCGCGCAGAGCCAGGGCGCGGGGTGGGGCCCTGTCGGATGGCGGCGCATGGGGCCGGCTGCAGGCGCGGGATGGCCGGAGAACTCGAAGAAGAGGGCCGGCCATGGACGAGCTCGCCGGAAAATCGACCGGAAAAAGGAAAACAAAAGGGGAAATAGTCATACAATGATGGATTCGTGAAAAGAATGGCAAGACGGTGTAGAGGACGACGAGATCTACCTTGTGGTGGTGGTGTTTGACGCCGGAACGCGACGGTTTGGCCGGAAAAGCTCACCGAAGAGTTCGTCGGAAACCTAGCTGTGCCAAACTTCGGCGTCCGATCTACGGGGCTACGAGTTGCGGCTCGAAAAACGGGCTGTACTTCTGGAATCCTCGCGTCGAGGGCTACGCTGGCATATATATATACGCAGGGTTTGTCGATTTTGGAAAGTCGAGATATTTTAGCAATTATTGATTTTCGGAATTAAAATAATTATAGAAAATCAGGAATTACTATTTAGGCTCCGAAAAATATCTCTGAGCTCCGAAAAATTCTATAAAAATTCCTAGGGATAGATGGAAAGATAAGGAACACAAACAAAGTAGTTTTAGCTCCTGAAAAGACTTTTAGATTGATCAAGGAAAAAGACAAGGCTGCAAGAAATAGGAATTTAATCCCGAAAAAGGTCGAAAAGATTGCCGAAAAGAGAGACAGCGTTCTAACACGTCTTAAAACCTTTTCCAAGCCTTTGAATTTTGAAAACAAGACATCTTATCTAACTTTTGTTTTTGCAAGTTTTCAAATTCTTTTTAAATCTCTACTTGAAAGCAATATTTTAAAGATTGAGATTTGAATTTATTTTCCAAACCAGTCATCACAAAAGTATCAATGCAACGGCATCCAAACCACTCATCACAAAGTAACAATGCAACTGCATGTATGCACAAACATGTTGCTACCCTTATGTTCAATTTAATTTAAAGAAAGTTTTCTTTTACCTATGTTTTTATGAGCACAAAACAATTAACAAAAATTATTTTACTCTTTTTAGAAAGTAGTTAATTTTAAAATTATGTACATTACTCACAGCGGGGTTTGAGCAGAGCGTTTGCTCGGAATGAAGCGTAGGTGCCTCGTTGTTGGAGTCGTTGGGTGTCCCGGAGCCGACGGAGGGTGCCCCTCCGATGGGCACCAGGATGGTTGCCTCCTTACGGAGGTATAGTACGCCGAGCTGGTCGGTGACAAAGTCCAGGCTTCTAAAGAGAAAGGCCTAGGATGGCTCAAAGATGGGTGGAATCCGCATCCCAACAGGTGGGAGTGTGGGAAACTCCAGTGAGCTGAAGCGAGTCGTATCGCTTGAGCCCGCCATGGCGAAGGTGGCGGAAAAGTAGGCCATCCGATGACCAAAAGTGTGAACGTACAATGTCTTCCCCACGGATGGCGCCAACTATCGGTGTAGAAAGTGACCAACAAGTAAATATTTGTAGTTTTGCTATATATTGTGATCGGAGGTGGCCTAGCACTCAATGACACATGGTTTATACTGGTTTAGGCAACGTGCCCTACGTCCAGTTTGAGTCAGTCGGTGACTTTATTCCTGAGCACAGGTGCTCAAAGTTTGCTGTGGGGTTACAAACGGAAGGAAGAAAGATGGGGGGTACAAGAGGTCCGGTCGAACTCTGGTCTGAAGGGCCGAGAGTGACGGGAGCTGCGCTATGTGCTAAGTGTTCGAGCGTGTGCTCTGTATAACTTTAGAGTGTCTAAAGTTACAGAGGGTGAATCAATGTAAGTTAACTGATCGATCTTTTGTTGGGATAGAGCGCATCCCCTTTTATAGAGGAAGGGGATGGCCTTACAAGTGAGAGGGAGAGAGTACATATGCTACTAAGTCTTGTTGCCCACGTCGGTGGGTTCAAGATGATGGTAGGCGCCCACAATACTGTTTAATATCAGATGAACATGGGAGGTTGCGTCGTTTTCTTCTGATATGGTAGACGTCAGTGCCTGCCATACTATTGATGCCTAGAGGCATGTAGGGGGTTTTACCATGTTCGCTTGGTATGGTAAATGCTGGCGCCCACAACAATACTTGGGTTCTAATATGTCAGGAAGGTTGCAGAGTACCCTTCTGACATACCCTGCTGGTACTATCCTGCGGGTGTACAGGGCACGGTCCTAGGTATTACGGTTTGACTTGAGTGTCCTGCCTTACTTTCTCCATCTGTTTTCCTAGTCCTCACCGAGCGGGTGTCCCCAGTCGGTTGGTCCCAGTCGACTCTGATTGCTCCAGTCGGAGAGGAGCTATAAGTAGGGGTTCGGTGCATCCCCGGTCGGAGAAGTGGGTCGGAGTCAGAAGTGGTGCTTTGGCCAGGCCTTCCGGTCAGAGAGGCCATCCGAAGGCGGGCTAGAGTCGGAAGCGAGTGCTGTTCTTCTGGTTGGAGAGGCGGGCTGGAGTCGGAAGTGGGCGCCGTTCCTCCTCGGCCAGGCCTTCTGGTTGGAGATTTGGATCGCCCTTCCGGCCTATTGTTTAGGTTTTTGGGGTGGCCCAGGAGTTGCGCGTCATTCGCAATATCGTCTACTGGGCTGAGCCTTTGCTGGGAAGCCAGTCCATGAGGGACCCCGGATTTATGAACCCAACAATATCTCTTTTTTGAAACTTGGAAACCACCTTTGTAAGAAAACATGGCCTATCTTATTTATCTCTCTTTTTTCCAGGCGGGTCTCTAAGTACCCATTGTTTTAAATATCTCGGACACTTGTCCATTTTTTTCAACTCTTTTTTTATATATATGAATAACTCTTGCATAGCCCATGCATCTTCTTTGCAACAAAACTTTTAAGAGACAACAACAAGAACTTGGAGCATTTATTTGGTGGGTGGAACCTATCAAGAATATTTTTGGTGTTTACTCCCAGTGTAGGAGAAGAACATTTTTGGATGGATCTAAATGAAAAGCATGTTTTAGCGACTACTCCTAGTGTAGGAGTAGTGCATATGTGGGTGGTGTATACGTTACCTTGATTTTAAGAGCATGACAAACCTCTCATAAGGGTCAACAAAGCTAGACTAAACTCAATGCAAAACAAGTAGCATATATGAGTGGAAGTTTTCCTAGCCTAAATATCATGTTTGGCTCTAGTAGGAATTCAAGCTTTGTCATACAAGAACTCATCATGCAACATTTTTATGTTTTTCAAAAGAAATCTCCAGAAATTTAGTATCACTTAGAACAAGATAAAGAGTAGCTCAGACCTTCTCATACCATATCCATCAATTACCTAGACTTAGATCAAGCGTATGCTACCCACGAGTTTCAAGATCAGAGCAAATCCTCATGTCAAAACAATCTTATCCGAAGCTCGAAAGAATTCATGGCTGAAAACTAGGTACTTGAAAGGAATTACAATAGAGCAACTATTCATCATTTCCATTATGAGAGATCATCTTCATGTTCTTTTTATTTATTCAGCTCTTAAAAATAGAATTTAAAGCAAACTTTATACACACTATTTTTATTTGATTATCATTTTTTAGATCACACCTTACTAATATATAGATAGAAACAAATTTTTATTTTGTTTTTAGTTATGCATTTTTTAATTATATATAGCAAATATAATAACAAACTCAAAAATAAAGAAAAGAAAGGAAATTAAGTAATAGAAAATGAAAACTTACCTTAGATAAAATGGGGGATCCTCCTTCCCCAAGCTGGGTGTTGCTGCAATTGTTCAGAATGACGGGTCAAAGTTGAGCCTCTGGAACAAGTAGTTCCAGTTCTCATTATCTTGCTGCTGGTTCTGTTGGATGTTGACGATGGCATCTCCCATGTTTGCTTGCCACTAAGAGTGCTGGTGCAAGGTGTTGCGAATGTCCTGTTGTGTTTCTTCAATGTTGGTCAGCATGGTGTCAAGGCAGGAATGATCCATCTGTTGGTCATGGTAGCCACAGGCAGAGAAAGACATACGTCCTCCCTAGTGGCTACTTGAAACTTCTTCATAGTGTTGTTGCAGGTAGATGTTGAAGTTGTTGTTGTGCCATTGCTCGCTTGAACCTTGTTGCCAGGAGCCCTCAGAGTGATGAGGGGATGGTTGATGCCAACTAGCTTGTTCGGACTAGTACATGTAGGAAGATCCCAGTTGATCCAAGCCTGCATAGCTAGTGCAACACCCTAGGTGTTAGGCTTGCATAATTTGACTTGCATTGCATCAGCATAAGCATCAAGCATTCATATATAAGCTTTTGCATATGAAACATGCCTTGTTATTTCATGTTTCCTTTGTGTGTGCTTATGATCATGAGTGAATAAGTGTAAATGGTTGATGTTGGTCACTAAAGCACCTTAGCTTCACTTAGGATGACTAATGGAACATTGTTCATGTAGACCCTTTTGTCTAATTAAGCTCCTAAGTGATGATATGCATGTTGACCTAGGAAGTAAAATATGTAACCAATGTATGAAATGCTTGTGTGACATTAGGAATACTCTAAACATGTTTAGAATGTCATTATGAACAACTTGGGTATTCATGACTAGGGCTAGTTTGGTAACTAAGTCATAGTTCTAGTGTAAGCCATCATTTGAAGGTAGTATGTTTGACCTAGTTTGAACTATGTCATAGAGACTTTGCATGGATGTGTTCACTAAAGCAAAGTTGTAGTATTTGAGTAGAGCAACAACTTTTATTCTTGGGGCATGAGCTAATTCAGTGCATAGCTTGGTCTTTCCGAGCTCACAAAAATCAACATTTCACTATTTTTCAACACTTAGAAAGTTTCTAAGTTATTTCTGATTTCCAGTTTGATTGGCCCGACTTGAAGATGATATTACTCCTTAACCATTGAGAATTAGGTCTTGATCGTTTAAGAGGAATTGTAGATGGTATATAGGGCTTCAACTTTGGTTTAGGAAGTTTGCGCTAATGAGCTATGGATTAGGAGTTTGATCACCGTCTTAACGTGCTGTTAGGCCGGTACTAGGGCTCTGATGGCCAACTCGGGCGGCCAACAGTGGCTGACCAGCTTCAGAGTCTAGACCCCGCATGGAAGCCACGTGTCACCGTCGGCCTGCCCAGCCAAGCCACGTTGAGCTACAGCGCGTCTTCACCCTCCCCAGCGCTCACCTGTGACGCCCTATGCTGCCATTCACTTCCCGGGCTTCTCCTTCGCCTTCCCGCAGCAGCCGCAGTAGTTTAGCGTAGTGTGAGCTCACCGCCATCGCCATTGCCGACACCAGCTCACACCGCGTTGCTCGTTCGCCACCGCAACAGCTCCGTAGTGATCTCACCGCACCACTGCAACCGCCTTGCTAGCTAGAAGCGCACGGTAAGCCATCGTGCTGTGCATGGCCCTCGCCGTTGTTTCGCCGCCGTGCCCCGTTGCTGTGGCCGCACTACCTCCGATCGCCATTCGCCGTGATCGGATGTGCGCTAGAACCGCTGTCGTATGTAGAAGCTCGGCGAAACCCTAGATTGAGCCGCCTCGGCCGGCTTTGACGCGTCACTATTGACCCGCACCGCCATGCCGCCATGAGCGCCGCCGTCGTCATTAGCTCCAGCAATAGGTCCAACTAGATAGCTCAATAGGTGCGAGAGGTCATGGGGATCACTACAGTGTCTGTGCCGTCACTGGAGAAGCTCACCGTCGGTGAACTTCGGCCATCCCGCGCCGCTCCCCTATTTTTTGTGTCACTGACATGCGGGTCCGTCTGACCTGTGGACCCCGGCTGTCAGCGGCTCAGTTTCAAAAGCTAGTTCATTTATTTTCAGATTTACATGCCAACTTTGAAAAATCATAAGTGGAGTTCTAGATGTCCAATTCTTGTGAACCAAATTTTGTTGTGTTCATCCTGAAGTGTAGTGTTTTATAAAAATATGATATGTATAGTTTCTAGTATTTTTATTGGTGATTATAATGTATTTAGATAAATGCTTTTTGAATGTTTACAATCTTGTAAATTGTATATGTTGAGCTAGAAATGTGATAAAATTTTGATTCCAATTTTGTTAGTCTTGTGTTGACATGCTCTAGCTAGGAAAAATATTAAGCTTGCAGTAAACTTGATTGAAATATGATCTTTCTATTTATCTATTAATAAATGGCATTTTCTGAGGAAAATGTATGGATAAAAATATGTAACATATTGATATGAAATTTTTTGTACAGTAGTATGGCACTAATATGAAGCTAGGAAAAATATATAATCTGTTGTTTGACACTTTTCTATAGGGTTTACTATTTTCACTAAAATAGACCTTGCTAGCTTGTCATTTTTTCATAGGATGTTATACATGTCCTAATAGTATGAAACTTTCACAGTAGACTATTGTGAGCACTAGGAAGCTACTGTAATTTTATGACAATTTATTGTGCATATTTGGTACATGTTTGTTATTTCCGCTAATTATCTAATTAAATTAATAAAGGTATTTAAATAAATAGATTGTACTTGACCATGATGTTTTCTATGGTGCTTGTGATGCATAATAACTGTTGATGTTCATAATAAGGCTCAGAAGTATTTGGTTGTATGCAACTAATTAATTGTTGCTTTGTAATTCAAATAGATGGTTGCATGTATAGTTTTGATTGTGTGGATGATTTCATGTGGATAATGATCTTTGCTGTAAAACTTGTTAATAACAAAGTTGTAGATAACTTAATAATCTACCTTGTGTTAAAATTTTATTGTCATAGGCCTTAGGGTTTAAGAGTTTTAGCTGTTACAAGTTTGCTCTCCGACATGTTTACTTTCCGAACAGATTTGATTCACTGATTTGTTTGAACTAGATAACTGTTGAATCACTTTGAGAGTATTAAAATAAAGTTGTAGACAATTTCATAATATTTCCAGAATGTCCACAACCATATGATTTAGATGTGTATAACTCTGGTTATGATTAAAACGAGTAGTTGTTGTTTTGTAGTTCGGTAAATAAATTGCAGAATTGTTTGCTTAAGTAATAGAGAAAAGATATGCACCTACTCAGTAGAATAGGATGCACTTGTTATTACTTTAATACCATGCTATGGAAAATACTTGTGAGGATGCATTCATCATGTTTTATGATACTATACGTGTCAGCATATATGCATTCGCGATATCTTATTCCATGATCATACATATAGGATCGACAGAGGAGATAACGTTGCTGGAATTCAACGAAGAAGAGGAAGGGGATCAGCAGGAGACTCCTCAAGCCGCAGCTCTAGAAGAAGAGGAGTAGACTCTAGAAGAGCTCCCTGAGTGCCTAGATCACCGCCCCACCTCTTTTCTTAAAGGCAAGCCCCAGAGCATTCTAAGTCTCCCAGTGTTTTACAAAATATTATTTGAGTCCTTTATGATTAATGCATTATGTTATAAGAGTTGATTGAAAACACTTGATGCATGGAACTACCTTATCCAGAAACATCTACCTTTAACCCTATGTAGGTCCAGGATCGAATATATGCTCAGCCATGCTTAGATCGGTAGAAGTCGGGTGATTTCCTGTCACCTGCGAGATATAGGTGGATACCAAAGCAAGGTTGGCTATATTTGCGATCGTGAAAAAGAATCATGGGTTAATGTAAATGGAGACCGGGTGGGATGTCGATAGAGAAGCAACAAGACATGGAGGCCTTGGATGTGGATCTATCCCCATCTGTGTCGATTAAGGATCGTACTGTTGTTGGCACTTCTAACAAGATTGAATGCATTCTTATCACTTAGCTAGCCAGATAACTTGTTCTGACCGTGAAGCCGAGTATCTCAACTCTGGCCGGGCCCCATTCTGTCAAAGTGTGCACTCTAGATGGAAGTAAGGATATGCGGGGAGCGGATCAATAGACCGTGGGCAGGCATGGCTTGAGCGACCTGGCTACCATTAGTCCCTAATTGTGCGGCGCTGGGTGAACACGTGAAATGTGGACCTGAGTTGTACCAAAGGTGACCTAAGGCGATTAATGATCTGGTCTGCTTGGGTTTGTGTTAGGAATAAACTCCCAGCTGGTTGAAATCGATTCAAATCGCCGTCTCTCCTAGATAGTGAGAAACTTGGCTAGCACCAACATCGTAGTAATTGTATTATGGAATGTGATGGTTCGAATAAACATGGAATTACTACACCGGCTATGGTTACTATTGTAAGCTCTTAAAATGATATACAACATGCTTGGCACAGGATAGTTGGTAATCTAGAGATGGATAATTATAATTAACTAGATGACCAAAGTACTCGGGGTTTTATTCCCATTGTTGCAGATGGTACCGTCTATCAGGGATATTGCAAGAATTGCTTCTATCCTACCGTGGATGAGGAGTGAGCCTTGGGTAGGCATCTTTAATAATCCTTCTATATGCTTTTATGGATCGTGATCATGTGTTGGCACTGTATTTGAACTATGTTGACAAATGCTACTTTCAAACTTTAATTTGCTTCCACTACTATCTATCAAACTTGGTTTGTAATAACTTTATTTTGTACTCTGATGATGGAACTATATTTGTGAACTTTATATAATATGTGACATGTATGTTGAATCCTGTATGATCTTGGTTGTATGTGGATCATTTATCGAGACCCATTGTGGTACTCGATAGACTATCGGGTTTATATGGGCTCAAGTATGATAGTGCGACCGCTTGTGGGCTGCCATTGTACTTGTGCTCTTATAAATTGGTCAGTTCTACGACAGCTGGCATCAGAGCAAGATTCAATGTTAATTGTCACATGTGTATTTAAAACAAAGGTTTTTGTTTTCCAAAACTAGTTCGTAGCAACTAATAGCTATATAAATAGGTATTTGAAACCTAGAGTTGAAATCTAAAGTGTGCCAGTGATCACTTTCCTTATGCTAGTTAAGGACTCTTATGTGGCTATTTAAGTACTATCATGGGGGTTTTTACTTTTATCGTCCATACAACATGCTATTGTATGGATGCCATTCACTTGAGTGGTAATGTATGGATCAAATGCCTCTATGCCAAGGTAAGAAGGTAAGTTGATGAGTGGCATGACCACAAGATGTGATCGTGCGGTCGGGGAGAGCTAGCGTTGGTATGACTATGTATGCATGCTTGCATGTGTATATGGTTCGTATTTAATTGTGAGTAATAAATTGTCATCGGGTAGCTTTGATACAGAAGTGTATGTATGGGTATACATATATGGAAGTATTTAGATTACAACCTAGAGCCCAGATTTACATTCTACATGTATAATTGTGGGGTTGGGCTGAAATGAAACTCTTATGCAGGTACACTAACAGCGAAACATGTAGCCTAACTAGCTACGCTATATATGAGAGAACGTATGTATGCCACCGTGTATGTTGTTAGAAATAATTTTTCCGAAGTTTGTAAGGACGTACGGAACGTGCATGCATCATGATAAATAATTATTTAATACTTGCATTGTCCCCCCCCCTTATAGATCTCTTACTCGGTTATGTAACTCTTATCCATTATGACTTTGTCTCACGAGAGTTTCCTGTTGATGTTTGGAACTCCTGCTTTGCTTTGGAGAGTCTTGCACTTTGCGGGGTATTATGAACCGCCCCTCTATCACTGGAATGAAGTATACTTGGAGGGACAGCCATGGTATGAGGTACGGTTGACCATACCGGCTCGTACCCAAGCACCCTTCTGGCAGGAATGGAAGGCAGAATCTGAAGGAAGTACTCCTTGGGAGTCTGCCCAAGTAGTAGCCTTCGAAGTATTGAGTCAGATTTATCAGCAGCATGGGGATGAACTTACCGGTAGTGCCACTGGTGTTTTTCCTTAGGTGGATCCATCCATAGTAATATGGGCACAGCGCAACCGCAATGCATTGATCCGAGATCAGGATGAGCAGGCCGATAGTTCTAGTCCCACCATGTGCGCCATGTTCACAGTAATGAAGATATTCTATACATGTCAGGACACTAGGGACTTCTGGCAGGAATCCTATACCACTTGCATGGATAAGCTCATGAGGGCTGAAGCCGCACAACGTAAGCTCAAGAAGCGTGTGTGCAAGCACAAGAAGGCAGCAAGTGAGGCTCGATGGGAAACAGATCAAGCCTATGTAGCTTTGGGCAATCTCCACACCCAAATGGAGCAAGTGGATCAACAGGCCGCCCAAGAGGCAAGGCCAGATGATCAAGCAATGCTAGTAGGACTACAGGAGTAGCTAGAGGCCGCTCGTGCCAAGGCGTCCACAGCTACGCGCTAGCTAATCCTAGCAAACAACCATGCCACTACAGCAGAAGTAGAACGAGATAGGACCCACGTCGTGAGCGCCATGCAGGACCATGCTGAGAGGGACTTGCGTTAGTAGCTTGCACAGGCCCAGCATGTAGTGATGGATCTTCATCATGAGGTGCATTATCTAAACAACTAACTACACCCGATCCTTGAAGATGAAGATCCAGATATGTTAGTAGAAGATGATGGCTGGGATGAGGAAGAAGTGGAGCTAGAGGATGAGGATGATCCTATCTCTGACCTCGACATCAACCATAATGAAGATTAGAGTCACCTAGTGACTAGTATGTTAACGCGCTGCGAGCCCGATAAGTGATCATATTGGTGATGTCATGTTGCGAGAATGAATTATTATGCCTCTATTTTATTGTATGAATTTGAGAATTCTCTCCAGTAATTTCAGTTTGGCATGATTATACAATTCATCTGTAATCTCTTGACATCATCCAATAATCACTTATTGTTGCAACTTTGTAGATGACTCGCACTCGTGCCAGAGCAGGCAGCAGCCAAGAGGGCAATGACGGTGACTTACCACCACCGCCACCACCGTCTGCTAATGAGTTCTTTGCCCAATTCTTGGGAAGCCAAACAACTATGGAGGAAACCCTGCGCCTCATTGCGCAGAACACGGCTCACGGCCGCCCACAGCAACAGGGGCTTGAGCCAAATCAGTACAGCACCTTGAAGGATTTTCTGGACACCAAGCCTCCTATCTTCAAGGTGGCCGAGGAACCGCTCTAGGTGGATGAATGTCTCAACACTATTGAGCAAAAGTTCTGTCTGTTGAGGGTCACAGAACATCAGAAGGCAGAATATGCATCCCGTCAGCTATAGGGACCGGCCGAGATTTGGTGGACCCATTTTTTGTCCTCTCTACCTGCCAATGCCTAGGTCGTGTGGGAGCAGTTCAAGTTAGCCTTTAGGGGACATCACATTCCCCCAGGGCTGATGCGCAAGAAGATAGCGGAGTTCATGCGGCTCACACAAGGGACCAAGACCCTTATAGAGTATATGCATGCTTTCAACAATCTATCCCGTTATGCCCTATGTTTTGTTGATACTGTAGAAAAGAAGATAGAAAGCTTCAAGCGAGGTCTTGGCACTAAGTTGATGAAGACTATGGCCAACTCAAAGTGCACTACTTACAATGAGTTCGTTAGTGATGCATTGACTTAGGAGAACCACAACAATCTACATGCGGCAGTGAAGGGCCGCAAGAGGGTAGCTGAGGCAGGTGCCTCAGGGTCTTCATAGTCCAAAGCTCCAGTGGCAGCTAGGCCACAGTTCCGACCACCAGCGCCCAAGTTTAGGCCTCCTCCACCAAAAGCTCAGAACAATCGACCTTAGAAGGTGTTCCGTAAGGCGTTCACCATTGCCTTACCCAAGGGGAATGGAGGGCAAGGAAGCTCAACAGGACCCAAGAGCAATCAACCCTATTTCAACTATAATCAAGTGGGTCATTGGGCCAAGGAATGCCCCCATCCTAAGAAGAACAATAATTAGAACCAGAACAATCAGAGATAGGCAAATCCTAAGGCACGTCCTGGATACGTGCATTATACTACTATTGAAGAGGTTCCTGTGGGAGAAGTTGTCACTACTGGTATGTTTCTTGTTAACAAGCATCCTGCCATTGTTTTATTTGATTCGGAAGCTTCTCATTCATTTATGAGCCAAGCATTTGCATCTAGACATGATCAAAAAGTAATTGAGGTAAGCAAGGGTGGTTATAGTATAAGTTCAGCTGGGGCTACTATCTCTACAAATAAGATGGTTAGAAATGTGCTCGTCTCTATACAAGAGAGGGAGTATACGATGGATTTGATAGTATTGCCTGGATTATCTATTGATGTGATCTTAGGCATGAAATGGACGAGCGATCATGGGGTTCTCATTGACACTAGCACTTGGACAATTATGTTGAGAGAACCAAAGGGAGGTAATGCTTTCCTAGTACCACTTTCATGCAACTTTGAACTCTAGAACTTGTCTTGTGCTATCCAAGCCACTACCCTGTGTGACATCCTAGTGGTTTATGAGTTTCCTGATGTATTCCCAGATGAGTTACCAGGTTTACCACCTGATAGGGATGTGGAATTTAAGATTAGGTTAGTGCCAGGTACGGCACCTGTCTCAAGAAGACCCTATAGGATGCCACCAAATGAGTTAGCTGAACTTAAAATTCAATTACAAGAGTTGTTGGCAAAGGTCTCATTCAACCTAGTTCATCTCCATGGGGATGTCCAGCTTTGTTTGTGGAGAAGAAAGACAAGTCCTTGAGAATGTGTGTGGATTATAGGCCACTTAATGTGGTGACCATCAAAAACAAGTACCCTTTGCCTCGAATCGATATCTTGTTCGATCAACTAGCAAAAGCAAAGGTATTCTCCAAGATTGACTTGAGGTCAGGCTATCATCAGATAAAGATCAGGCCAAAGGATATACCTAAAACTGCTTTCTCCACTAGGTATGGCTTGTATGAGTATTTGGTCATGTCTTTCGGACTAACGAATGCTCCTGCCTACTTTATGTACTTGATGAATTTGGTATTCATGCCCGAGCTCGACAAGTTTGTGGTTGTATTTATTGATGATATCTTGATTTATTAAGAGAATGAGGCAGATCATGCAGAGCATCTGAGAATTGTTCTATCCAGATTGAGGGAACATAAGTTATATGCAAACTTTAGCAAGTGTGAATTTTGGTTGAGTAAAGTACCTTTCTTGGGTCACATCTTATCGAGAGATGGAATTTCTGTTGACCCATCTAAAGTACAAGAAGTCATGGATTGGAAGGCCCCGACTTAGGTTCATGAAGTTCAGAGTTTTCTAGGGTTGGCGGGTTATTATCGTCATTTCATTCTGGATTTCTCCAAGATAGCTAAACCCATGACTAGGCTACTTTAGAAAGATGAAAAGTTCAATTGCACACCAGTGTGAAGTAGCTTTTCACACCCTAAGGACTCTGTTAACTACAGCTCCTGTGTTAGCACAACCCAACATTGAAAATCCTTTCAAGGTGTTCTGTGATGCATCGGATATAGGTTTAGGGTGTGTGCTCATGCAAGAAGGAAGAGTTATTGCCTATGCTTCTTGGCAATTGAGAAAACATGAAGTCAACTACCCTACACATGATTTAGAGCTTCCAGTAGTAGTTCATGCATTAAAGATATGGAGACATTATTTGTTGGGCAATGTATGTCACATATATACTGACCACAAAAGTCTCAAATATATCTTCACTCAACCTGAGCTAAACATGAGACAACGAAGATGGTTAGAGCTAATTAAGGACTACAATTTGGAAGTGCACTACCATTCTAGAAAAGCCAATGTTGTAGTAGATGCACTTAGTCAGAAATCTCATTGCAACACTTTGGAAACATTGTTGGAGGATGGATTTAATTTGTTACATCCTGTTGTACTGCATAATATCACCATCAGTTGTTCGCTTAAAAGCGAAATCATAGAACTGCAGAAGACAGATGTAGGTATATTTCACATCAAGAGAAAGATGCAAGAGCCAGAAACCAAGCATTTCAAGTTAGATGTAAGAGGTGTGCTATGGTTTGAGGACCGACTTGTGGTACTGAAAGACCGTGAGCTTAGAAATCAAATTTTAGATGAAGCACATTCATCCAAGTTGTCTATCCATCTAGGTAGTAGCAAAATGTATCAAGATTTGAAAACCCATTTTTGGTGGACCAAGATGAAGAAAGAGATAGCCACCTATATCGCTAGGTGCGATAATTGCAGTAGAGTAAAGGCCGTTCATTTGAAATCTGCTGGATTACTTCAGCCATTGCCTATTCCAGGGTGGAAATGGGAAGAAATAAGTATGGACTTTATTACGGGCCTTTCGATGACATAGCAAGGTCATGATTGCATATGGGTCATTGTAGATTGCCTCACCAAGTCCGCACATTTTATACCGGTTAACACCACATATCATGCGGGGAAGTACACTGAGTTGTACATTTCCCAGATCGTGAGACTGCATGGAATACCAAGGACCATAATCTCAGATCAGGGACCACAGTTTATAGCTCGTTTCTGGGAACACTTGCACTAGGCTTTGGGGACTAAGCTAATCAGAAGTTCCGCGTACCATCCACAAACTTCTAGACAGACTGAGCGAGTAAACCAAATCTTAGAAGATTTGCTGAGAGCTTGTGTTATATCTTCCAAGGGTTCATGGGAGAAATGGCTACCTTTAGCTGAGTTCTCCTACAACAACAGTTATCAAGCAAGCATCAAGATGGCTCCTTTTGAAGCCTTATATGGTAGGAAATGTAGAACTCCATTGAATTGGATTGAGCCTAGCGAAAGAAGATACTTTGGTATTGACTTTGTCACTGAAGCTAAAGAGCAGATGCACATTATCCAACAACATATGAAAGTAGCCCAGTCAAGACAGAAGAGTTATGCTGATAAAAGAAGAAGACCACTGCCTTTTGAAGTGGGAGATTACGTATACTTGAAAGTGTCACCCATGAAAGGAGTACAGAGATTTGGAGTGAAAAGAAAGCTTGCGCCTAGATATGTTGGGCCATACAAGATTACTGAATGGAAAGGGAATGTCGCTTATAAGTTATAGCTTCCTCCGAAGATGAGTGCAATATTTGATGTCTTCCATGTTTCTCAGTTGAAGAGATGTCTTCGTATACCTGAGGAAGCCATTGCACCCACCAACATTAAGCTCCAATCGCATTTGACCTATGACGAGAAACCAATCCGAGTGTTAGAAGAGATGGAAAGAGTAACACGGAGTAAGGTCATTAAGTTCTATAAGGTGGTGTGGAATAATCACAGTGAACAAGATGCCACGTGGGAACGAGAGGATTACTTACGTGAGGTTAATCCCGCCTTTGTCAAAGAATGGTAGGTCTTGCAAATCTCGGGATGAGATTTTTATAAGGGGGAGGGGCTGTAACACCCTAGGTGTTAGGCTTGCATAATTTGACTTGCATTGCATGAGCATAAGCATCAAGCATTCATATATAAGCTTTTGCATATGAAACATGCCTTGTTATTTCATGTTTCCTTTGTGTGTGCTTATGATCATGAGTGAATAAGTGTAAATGGTTGATGTTGGTCACTAAAGCACCTTAGCTTCACTTAGGATGACTAATGGAACATTGTTCATGTAGACCCTTTTGTCTAATTAAGCTCCTAAGTGATGATATGCATGTTGACCTAGGAAGTAAAATATGTAACCAACGTATGTAATGCTTGTGTGACATTAGGAATACTCTAAACATGTTTAGAATGTCATTATGAACAACTTGGGTATTCATGACTAGGGCTAGTTTGGTCACTAAGTCATAGTTCTAGTGTAAGCCATCATTTGAAAGTAGTATGTTTGACCTAGTTTGAACTATGTCATAGAAACTTTGCATGGATGTGTTCACTAAAGCAAAGTTGTAGTATTTGAGTAGAGCAACAACTTTTTTTCTTGGGGCATGAGCTAATTCAGTGCATAGCTTGGTCTTTCTGAGCTCACAAAAATCAACATTTCACTATTTTTCAACACTTAGAAAATTTCTAAGTTATTTCTGATTTCCAGTTTGATTGGCCTGACTTGGAGATGATATTACTCCTTAACCATTGAGAATTAGGTCTTGATCGTTTAAGAGGAATTGTAGATGGTATATACAGCTTCAACTTTGGTTTAGGAAGTTTGCACTAATGAGCTATGGATTAGGAGGTTGATCACCGTCTTAACACGCTGTTAGGCCAGTACTGGGGCTCTGATGGCCAACTCAGGCGGCCAACAGTGGCCGACCAGCTTCAAAGTCTGGACCCCGCGTGGAGGCCGCGCGTCACCGTCGGCCTACCCAGCCAGGCCACGTCGAGCTGCAGCGCGTCTTCACTCTCCCCAGCGCTCGCCTATGACACCCCATGCTCTCATTCCCTTCCCTGGCTTCTCCTTCGCCTTCCTACAGCAGCCGCAGTTGTTCAGCGCAGCGTGAGCTCGCCGCCATCGCCATTGCCGGCACCAGCTCGCACCGCATTGCTCGTTCGCCACCGCAATAGCTCCGTAGTGATCCCACCGCACCACTGCAACCGCCTTGCTAGCTAGAAGCGCACGATAAGCCATCGTGCTATGTGTGGCCCTCGCTGTTGTTTCGCCGCCGTGCCCCGTCACCGTGGTCGCACCGCCTCCGACCGCCATTCGCCATGATAGGATGTGCGCTAGAACCGCCATCGTATGTAGAAGCTTGGCGTAACCCTAGATTGAGCCACCTCGGCTGGCTTCGACGCCTCAGCATCGACCCGCACCGCCATGCCACCATGAGCGCCGCTGTCGTCATTAGCTCCGGCAATAGGTCCAACTAGATAGCTCAATAGGTGCGGCAAGTCATGGGGATCACTATAGTGTCCGTGCCGTCGCCGGAGAAGCTCACCGTCAGCGAACTCCGGCCATCCCACGCGGCTCCCCTATTTTTTGTGTCACTGACACGCGGGTCCGTCTGACCTGTGGACCCCGGCTGTCAGCGGCTCAGTTTCAAAAGCTAGTTCATTTATTTTTAGATTTACATGCCAACTCTGAAAATCATAAGTGGAGTTCTAGAGGTCTAATTCTTGTGAACCAAATTTTGTTGTGTTCATCATGAAGTGTAGTGTTTTATAAAAATATGATATTTATAGTTTCTAGTATTTTTATTGGTGATTAAAATGTAATATATAAATGCTTTTTGAATGTTTACAATCTTGTAGATTATATATCTTGAGCTAGAAATGTGATAAAATTTTGATTCCAATTTTGTTAGTCTTGTGTTGACATACTCTAGCTAAGAAAAATATTAAGCTTGCCCTAAACTTGATTGAAATATGATCTTTCTATTTATCTATTAATAAATGCCATTTTCTGAGGAAAAATATAGGGATAAAACTATGTAACATATTGATATGAAAATTTTTGTACAGTATTATGGCACTAATATGAAGCTAGTAAAAATATATAATCTATTATTTGACACTTTTCTATAGGGTTTACTATTTTCACTAAAATAGACCTTGCTAGCTTGTCATTTTTGCATAGGATGTTAGACATGTCCTAATAGTATGAAACTTTCACAGTAGACTATTGTGAGCACTAGGAAGCTGTTGTACTTTTATGAGAATTTATTGGGCATATTTGGTATATGTTTATTATTTCCTCTAATTATCTAATTAAATTAATAAAGGCATTTAAATAAATAGATTGTACTTGACCATGATGTTTTCTATGGTGCTTGTGATGCATAATAACTGTTGATGTTCATAATAAGGCTCAGAAGCAATTGGTTGTATGGAACTAATTAATTGTTGCTTTGTAATTCAAATAGATGGTTGCATGTATAGTTTTGATTGTGTGGACGATTTCATGTGGATAATGATCTTTTCTATAAAACTTGTTAATTACAAAGTTGTAGATAACTTAATAACTTACCTTGTGTTAAATTTTCATAGTCATAGGCCTTAGGGTTTAAGATTTTTAGCTGTTACAAGTTTTCTCTCTGACATGTTTACTTTCTGAACAGATTTGATTGACTGATTTGTTTGAACTAGATAACTGTTGAATCACTTTGAGAGTATTAAAATAAAGTTGTAGACAATTTTATAAGCTTTCCCGAATGTCCACAACCATATGATTTAGATGTGTATAACTCCAGTTATGATTAAAATGAGTAGCTGCTGTTTTGTAGTTTGGTAAATAAATTGCAGAATTATTTGCTTAAGTAATAGAGAAAAGATATGGACCTACTCAGTAGAATAGGATGCACTTGTTATTACTTTAATACCATGCTATGGAAAATACTTGTGAGGATGCATTCATCATGCTTTATCATACTATACGTGTCAGCACATATGCATTCGCGATATCTTATTCCATGATCGTACATATAGGATCGATCGAGGAGATAACATTGTTGGAATTCAACGAAGAAGAGGAAGGGGATCAATAGGAGACTCCTCAAGCCACAGCTCTAGAAGAAGAGGAGCATACTCCAGAAGAGCTCCCTGAGTGCCCAGATCACCGCCCCACCTTTTTTCTCAAAGGCAAGCCCCAGAGCATTTTAAGTCTCCCAGTGTTTTACAAAATATTACTTGAGTCCTTTATGATTGATGCATTAGGTTATAAGAGTTGATTGAAAACACTTGACGCATGGAACTACCTTGTCCAGAAACATATATCTTTAACCCTATGTAGGTCCAGGATCGAATATATGCTTAGCAATGCTTAGACTGGTAGAAGTCGGGTGATTTCCTGTCACCTGCGAGATATAGGTGGATACCGAAGCATTGTTGGCTATATTTGCTATCATGGAAAAGAACCATGGGGTAATGTAAATGGATACCGGGCAGGATGTTGATAGAGAAGCAACAAGACATGGAGGTCTTGGGTGTGGATCTATCCCCGTCTGTGTCGATCAAGGACCGTACCGTCGTTGGCACTTCTGACAAGATTGAACGCATGCCTATCACTTAGCTGGCCAGATAACTTGTTCTGACCGCGAAGCCGAGTAGCTCAACTCAGGCCGGGCCCTGCTCTGTCAAAGTGCGCTCTCTGGATGGAAGTAAGGATGTGTGGTGAGCGTATCAATAGACCATGGGCAAGCATGACCTGAGCGACTTGGTCTAGGACCGTGGGCAGGCATGGCTCGCGCGACCTGGCTACCGTCAGTCCCTGATTATGTGACACTGGGTAAACCCACGAAATGTGGACCTGAGTTGTACCAAAGGTGACCTAAGGCGACTAATGATCTGTTCTGCCTGGGTTTGTGTTAGGAATAAGTTCCCAGCTGGTTGAAATCAATTTGAATCGCCATCTCTCCCGGATAGTGAGAAACTTGGCTAGCTCCAACATCGTAGTAATTGTATTATGGAATGTGATGGTTCAGATAAACATGGAATTACTACACCGGCTATGGTTACTATTGTATGCTCTTAAAACGATATACAACATGCTTGGCACAGGATAGTTGCTAATCTAGAGATGGATAACTATAATTAACTGGATGACCAAAGTATAATTGTATAATTGAGTTAATCGCTGTTTATGCAAAATGTTGTCAAGCTACCTCCACTTATACAGCTTTGCATAATCCTTGGAGTCAATTTATTTCTGGTTTATGACAAGTAAGTCTAGCTGAGTACCTTCTCGTACTTAGGGTTTTATTCCCATTGTTGCAGATGGTACCGTCTATCACGGATATTGCAAGAATTGCTTCTATCCCACCGTGGATGAGGAATGAGCCTTGGGCAGGCATCTTTAATAATCCTTCTATATGCTTTTGTGGATGGTGATCATGTGTTGGCACTGTATTTGAACTATGTTGACAAATGCTACTTTTGAACTTTAATTTGCTTTTGCTACTATCTATCAAACTTGGTTTGTAATAACTTTATTTCGTACTTTGATGATGGAACTGTATCTGTGAACTTTATGTAATATGTGACATGTATGTTGAATCCTGTACGATCTTGGTTGTATGCGGATCATTATCGAGACCCATCGTGGTACTCGACAGACTATCGGGTTTATATGGGCTCAAGTATGACAGTGCGACCGCTTGCAGGCTGCCATTGTACTTGTGCTCTTATAAATTGGTTGGTTCTGCCACAGCTGGTGTACGCCAGTCCTTCTGGAATAGGGTCATTGCCACAATATTGAGGCTACGGATTATGAGTCAACCTCGTAGAAACACTTCTGGGGGTGCTGCTTAACCTACAGATCAAAGGTGAAAGAATTCATAGCATACAAACCGAGATCCTGGTTAGGTAACGGAATCTCATTTGTATACTCGAGATACATCATGACGAGCTGCCATTTTCTTTCTTTTTCAACATGTGAGCCTTGAGAAAATGTTCATAATCAATGTACCAACGGGGAATATCAATGTGTGAAATTGAAGCATTATCTAACACACCCAAATTCTGGGCAATGTGAGTGACCAAAGAGGTACACTCAACATCACCCTTGAGCTCAAAAGCTTCCTTCCATTGATTCATCATGAACTTAACAGGTGAAACTTCCTCCTCTTCACCATAGCATAAAGTAACTTAAGATCATCTACCCTTATGGTACGAAAGTCAGGTCTAGGAAACAAAGAAAATCCCATCCACTTGTGCATGAATCGTAGTGTAGGGTGATGGATATCGTTAGTATGAGGACGGTAAATGTGAGGTTTTCCAAAAATTTCTCTCTAGAATTTCACCTTATCAAAATTTTGCAGAGCAGAGTCTACGTCAACTATGCACTATGAATTAAATCTTAGAAGCAAACTAAACTCCATCCAGGGGATAGAATATTCTTTCCCAAAGAGTATGAATTTAACTTCAGTATCAGTAGTTTGTAAAATGCACAGAAATTTTGCCGTTAAGAGTTTAGACCCTTGCTCATGAATATTCCAAATATTTTCCCATCCAACAGCTCTAAATATGAAAGTCAAATTCAACATTCATACTTGTAGCATGTAGAATGGCTGGATCATAGGCAGAAGTAAGAATGAACCTTCAGATTTTCAATTGCTTGAAGGCGTCTTTCTCCGTCTTGTTCTACAACTTGAGATGCTTCTCCTCTAGCAGGATGTTTCTT
This sequence comes from Miscanthus lutarioriparius, assembly GCA_904845875.1. Taxonomy (NCBI): domain Eukaryota; kingdom Viridiplantae; phylum Streptophyta; class Magnoliopsida; order Poales; family Poaceae; genus Miscanthus; species Miscanthus lutarioriparius. The sequence goes on along the minus strand of CAJGYO010000667.1, from coordinate 10,474 downwards.
TCAGCCGCGGATGACTGAGGTGGTGCTCCGACTGCAGGGGGTGGAACATCGATTTGCATGTCGGCGCTCGCCCTAGAAGAAGAGCTTCTTGTACAACGGGATGATCCTGCACGCTTAAGATTGCCCAATAACTTGCTCATCTTCCTGCAAAAATCATCAAACGCCAAAACTCGTGGAACAGGTTAGAAAATAAAATGTTAGTGGTTAGACATCCAAAAATTAGTCGTCCGAGGGTTAGTCGTTCTTGATTGCCTAATGAATTTTCTACCTTGACGGTTTTCTAAATAAACTCTGCTGAAAACATAGATTCACCAAGCAAATTGTCAGTTTAAACCCCTAAGTCTATGTTGGTAATCATTTTCATGCATTTATTCAAGTTACGTTGATGGTTCTTGATGGATGATAACTACCGTCAACAAGACCATGTGCAAAACAACGCTTTTTCTCGATATCTGTTCTAACATACTCCGAGACATACTAAGATAAGTGATTGAATCTACCCAAGTACTTCATCACACTCTGATCTTCTTGCTGCAACTTGAGGAATTGTTATATCTTTAGCTCCATCAAACCCTCAGGAACATGATGTACACGAAAGGTAGCACAAAACTCAACCCATGGAACCTGATAACCCTCTGGCTGGGTTACAAGGAAGCTTTCCCACCAGGCACCATCATGGCCCTAGAGTTGCTATGCTGCAAACAGAGTCTTCTGAACATCACTGCAGCGGATAAGACCAAACTTCTGCTATATAGTTCAGATCTAGTCCACTGCCTCCAAAGGTTCTTCAGCTCTAAGAAATACTGGAGGTTGAGTTTTCAGAAAGTCAACATAGGTACTATTGGCTGTTGGATCTAAATGACCCCGAGGAGCCGGCATCCCACTCTGCGCTAAAGTTTGGAGGATACACACATTGTTGGTGCTAACATTTACTAGAGCAGCAACTGTATTAGCTAAGGGTGGATCAGTCATGGCACGACCATAGGAGGTACCAAGTGTATCTATTTTTGTAGAATGAGTCCTCATACTGTAAGGTAAGAATGACCATCAGACACCAGATTTCCATAGACATATAGAGCAACATAGGGAGAAAAGAAAGATAGCACGAATAGGATTGGCAACATACTTAACCCAAACTACTAGCAAGGGGGAAAGTAAAGAAAAGATTAAGTAATGACATAATGCATGAATGATCCAACGGTCAACTAAACAAACCTATCTACTTACTTGACTTTATTTTAATAAACATATTACACATGTGAGTGGCAACACACTCAATTTTATAATATAGGGCAATTTTAAACATGCTATCCCACTTTTACACTACTTCTCGGTGTACCTACCACTTTTATGATTATACGAAAAACTCACAAAATAACAAGGGGTAAAGCAGGAAGATTATAACAGAGCATTCTACAAGATTAGGGACTATATGAGTTGACTAGACAGTGTACTCCAGTGCGGTGAAGAAGTTGACACACCACATAAACATCTAAAGCATGGCTAGAAAACCTTCCATGCCTTCAGTTTTTTGTCAAGACGCTCAACTTTTTGAGAGAAAACTATAGCAAGCAGGGGGTGAGTTTAGAAGCAACCTTTTTGACCAAAATAGGCTTGAAACTAATTTGTATTGCTTATTTTGAAGTTTTGTAAACTAGTACTACAATAACCTCGGTAATGACATGCTCTGATACTAGCCGTGGCAGAACCGCCCAAATTATATGGCCTACATGTGCCTATTATTGTCTCACAGACTTCTGACTGTTGCACATATAAGCCACACAATTCTGGTAGTCTATCGGGTGTCCTCGGAAAACCCAAATCATCCACTTTGTCGGTGTTTCGAACAAACACCGGCGAGTGAATTTATAATTCATGCACGTTAGGCCCGAATGGTGTGCTAAAGGACGGTTTATACTGGTTTGGGCTGAATGTCCTTACGTCCAGTCTGCTGCTGTTGCTTGTATTATTAGCACCGAATATGGTTCGTAGTAGGGGGTACAAACGGTCGAGAGAGGGACGGGTCCCAGGTCTCTGATGGAGGGGTCGAAAGGATGCCAAGGGCCTGGCGGCGACTTGGCTGTGTGTGTGGAACTGAATGCTCTATGAGCTCGTCTGTATGTGAGTTGTCCGTTGAAAGTCGATTTGTTTGGTCCCCCTTTTCATAGGGAGCCCTGTCTTCCCTTTTATAGATGAAGGGGGGAGCAGGGGTTACAGGTGAAAAATACCAAGGGTATAGAAGGTCCTTCGAAGGGCTCGGGTCTTCCTTTTCCTCCAAGCCAGCCTCAGACACGACCAGCTGGTGTTAGAGGTTGGCACGTTCGCCGGGTACTTGTGTGTTGATGATGTTGCGTTCTACAAGTGGTCACGTCCCATCCTGCCTCTGCGGGCGGCGTGTCAGGCAGGAGTGCCGGCCTGCGATACTGTGGGGGGCGAACGGTGCGGCACCCGCACGCTTGTCAGCATCGGGGACGTGAGTCCTATTGCGGTGTTTGTGTCAGGCTCCGTGCTCGAGGGTTGAAGGCGGCGCCCACAATACTGTAGGCAGTAAAACCCAGCGCCTACAGTACTACTCAGGCTCTGTCATGTCTGGCAGGGCGTAAAGCGCTCGTCCCATCGTACTTCGATGGTACTTGTCAGTAGAGCAGGGCATGGTCCTTGCTTCCATGGTTTGACTCTAATGTCCTATCTTACCCTGTTCCTACCATCATGGAGGGGCAGGGTGAGGACGTCAGGTGAGGCGGTGCTCAGCCCTTGTTGGCCGGACGAGGTGGAGTCTGGCCCTCGGGGGTCGGATGAGGCGGAGTCTGGCCCTCGGGGGCCGGGCAAGGCGGAGTCTGGCCCTTGGGGGCCAGGTGAGGTGGAGTCTGGACGAGGCAAAGTCTGGCCCTCGGGGGTCGGACGAGGCGGAGTCAATACGCTCCTGTTCGATTGGGAATGTCATTGGTGCTTATCAACTCTACCTCATTGGGTATCCCAGTATTAGATCCTCGACAGTAGCCCCCGAGCCTCTGGATGATTCAGGTAGAATCGCCCGAGGGTTGTCCCGGCTCGCTAGAGTGTGTTCGGGTTTGCCAGAGGGTGCGCGCGAGCACACTCGATGGGTGTAGCCCCCGAGCCCCCGGGTGATTCAGGTGGAATCGCCCGGGGGGTGTCCCAGCTCGCAAGAGGGTGTTTGGGTTTGCCAGAGGGTGCGCGCGAGCGCACCCGATGGGTGTAGCCTTCGAGCCCCCGGGTGATTCAGGTGGAATCGCCCGGGTGGTGTCCCGGCTCGCTAGATGGTGTTCGAGTTTGCCAGAGGGTGCGCGCGAGCGCACCCGATGGGTGTAGCCCCCGAGCCCCCGGGTGATTCGGGTGGAATCGCCCGGGGGGTGTTTTCGGACCCTTCACGGGTAGGACAGTGAGACTCGGCTTTTCTCAGCTGGATAGCCTTTGAGGAAACCCTGGGGTCCCATTTGTGGGGATGTCGCCCGGGCATAGCTTGGTCGGGGTTTTGAGTTAAGAAGTTGAAGTCCCATTGGTGCTCGCGTCCCGGAGTCCTTGTCTTTCATGGGCCCGTCCCTTGTTTGAGACGTCCGTCGAGATGGTTGGGCCGACCCTGGTCTTTTTGGGCCTAGATGGACCAGAGAAGGAAATTTTTCTGGCCCACGTCTCCTCTGTTTAGAGAAGAGTCCGGCCGCCTGGGAAGGTGAACCGTTCGGCGCGATTTTGGTGGGAGCGGATAGGTATTGCAGGCGTGTGTCCCGTGACATAACGCGGTGGTGCGCGTGGCAGGCCCGGAGATCGAGGTGGATGGTTGCCCTTCTCGCATCCGTCGCCACTATAAAACCACAGGGTTCGCCCCTAGGGTTCTGTACTCCGCCCCCTCGTCTTCGCATCCGCAGCCTTCACCGCCAATCGCCCTAGCTTCCCACACCAGTACTGCTGCCGCCGTTGGGTCCACGTCCTCATTCACTACCGCCGTTGAGCTTGCATTCACGCCACTGCCCGTGTTGAGCTCGCACCCACCTTCCTCCCGGTGTTTCGATGGAGCTGTGGGGCAGATCCGGCATTACTCCTCGGCGTTTGGAGGGCCTCGTCCGCCGTGGCCTCCTTCGCCCGCTGTCCGCCATCGGGGAGTGGCTGCTGCCCGGCGATGAGAGTGAGCCGGCGCCGCCCGAAGGGTACGTCGTGTCCTTTGCCGTCTTTCATGAGCGGGGATTTGTCGTACCCGCACATAGATTTCTTCAGGGGTTGCTGGATTATTACCAGGTGGAGTTGCAGCATCTTACCCCCAATGGTGTTCAGCACATGGCGGTGTTTGTTGCCCTGTGTGAGGGTTTCTTGGGGATCGATCCCCACTTCGATTTGTGGTGGCACTTCTTCACCTTCAATTTGTCGAAGAGGAAGATTGGAGGGAAGGATGTGAACGTGCCAATGGGTTGTGCCAATATTCATCTGCTCCCCACTCGGTCGAGGGACTACCCGCTGATGCGTCTGTTGACCTCAAATAAGGGGTGGCATTCGCAGTGGTTTTACATCAAGGATGACCTGAGCGCCAACTTGTCAAAGTACTTCGGGCGTCTTATCGATGAGGCCCCAGAGCCGTGGCTGTGGGGTTGTCCGACTCCAGTGAAGAAACACCTTGCCGACCTTCTCGCCGCCATTCATACTCTGAAGGTCCGGGGCGTGAAGGGGTCGGGGATTATTGGTGCCTACCATGTGAGGAGGGTGGCGCCGCTGATGGCGCGCGCGCTTCCCCTGTACCGGATGGATCCTGGAGAGTCGTTCGATCGAACAGTGCTCATTGATGAGGCGCTTGCTCCCTCTAAGGTGGCGCAGCGTATCAAGGAGGTGATGGAGCTTCTGAAGGACACCACCGGCTCCACCCTCGAACATGTGTATCCAGTGCGGGGGCATCCCCCAATGCGGCCGGAACCAAGGTTTTTGGAATTTGTAAGTTTTTTCTTCCCCGTGCTTCTCTTGTCGTTTGAGTTTCCAACCTTTTGATACCAACTTTTGGGATGGCAGGACTAGCTGAGGAGGCTAATCTTCAAGGACTACCCGGTCCCGTTGCCGAAGGACCATGTCATGGTGACGGCAAATTGCATCGTGGCCGAGTGGGACAAGCAAGCAAGGGAGCAGAAGAAACAAGAGAAGCAGCGGAAGCAGGAAGCACGGGATCGAGGAGAGGATGTAAGAAGTGATGACGACGATGACGACGATGATGCTGATGCTGATGATGATGACGACGAGGTTGCTGCCGGTGTGGATTGGGGCATCCTGGAGGATGAGGGCACGCTGACCAGTGCCCCTCCATCCGTGCAGGAACCCCTTTCGTCCCGCGCGGAGGGAAGCGAGTCCACAAGGTCAGCGGAGGTTGGAGCCAAAGAGTCCGCCGCTTCGCGCGGGGTGCCGGCAGAGGATCGGTGGGTGGCCGGATCCGAGGAGGTTCCCTGGGTGCTGATGGAGGGGGGTGGCTTCGACACCGTGCCCCGTGAGTTGACAGAGGGAGGCGGTTCTGGTGCCCCGCCTAAGGTGTTGACCGGGAGGGGTGGCTCTGCTGCCGCGCCCTCGGTAATGAGGGAGGTGAATTCCCCTGCCCGGGAGCGGGAGGCAGCTTCGAAGCGCTCTCGCCCCGACGAGTCGGGGCAGGGGTCTGGGGGTTCATCCCCAAAGTGACCCCACCAGTCGAGGGCGTCAGGGTAAGCCACTGACTCCCCTATTTTTCTTCCATTTCATTTTTCTGTCTTGACTTTATGCTTTTTTCCACTGTGCAGACTCTTGCGGACGGGCTGCCCTCTAGGACCGGCGCCCAAGAAGAGCCTTGCCCGTCAGGCGGGATGGGCGGTGTCGGCCGACGTTGCTCCTGCTTCGGGTAGGAGTGGCGATGATGCCGCGGCCGTGTTGGCCGGCTCGACGACAGTCATGGTGGCACCCACGCTTTTGGTGGCCGCCGAGCAGGCGGGATCGTTCGTGGTGGGTGCGGTACCACCGGTCGAGGGTCATGTATCGCCAGTGGTCGTGGTCGTGACCGTGCCGAGCCAGGATCAGCCAGGCGCAGCCACGGTGGTGCCCGAGAGCGTAGTGCGGTCCGTGCCACTAGAGGCCCCGGTGGAGGTGGATGTGACCACGTCGTGCCGGGAGCAGCCGGATGCAGCCATGGTGGTGTCCGAGGGTGCGGTGCAGTCCGTGCCATCGGAGGCCCAGGTGGAGACGACCGCAGCCACAACAAGCCTAGCGGGGCTAGGTGTCACCATGGTGGCGTCCGAGGGGGTGACGGGATCGGCACCGCCGGTGGATCTACCCGTGGCGCTTGAGGCGGCCCAGATGGAGGAGGACCCGGTCGGGGGGTCTTCAGGCATCGTGGCAGCGGTGCAGAGGACCAGGAGGGAGTCGCCCCCGGCCCCCATGTCGGGAAGCAGCCGTTCCCCCGCGCGGGGCAAGCCGCCGCTTCATTGGATGGCTACTCAGGACCCGACATGGGCCCTTTTCACGCTCGACGATCATGTCGAGAGCATGGAGCGGGAGAGTCTTGACATCGGCCTTTCGACCATGATGAATGCCCTGGACCAGGTCAGAGGGGTCCTACATGAAATCTTCGTTCCTACTAGCCAGGTATCCATTCGTTCTTCCTTGTTTTCCTCTTTCTTCAAGTGCTTTTGTGTTTGTGTATTTCTTAATGCCGGTCTTCTTCCCAGATCCTTGTTGCTCATAGTCAGAACAAATCCCAGTTCGTCCACGAGCAGAAGGTGGAGTGGGATCGCCTTGTTGAGGAGGCCCGGCTGCGAGGACACGTGGGCGCGCAGCTTGCTGCCGCCTAGCAGTGGGAGGCCCAGGCACGCTGGGACACAGAGGAGACCCATGGGATGTTTGAGGACTTAGCGGCGAGGGTGAAGCTAGATGAGGAGGAGGCCGCCTAGATCAAAAAGGAGCGGGATGAGCTGGTTCGGAAGGATGTTGAGACCAGCAAGCGGGCCGCTGAGGTCCTGAGCGAGTTGGAGATGGAGCGGGATCTCAGGCGGGAGGCTGAGGATAGGACCTTAGACCTTCAGCAGAGGGCGGACCAGGATGCTGTGCTGATCGATCGGTTGCGCAGGGAGCGGGACGAGACGCACCGGGCCGAAGAACGACTTCGCTCGGAGCACAACATGGCCCGCGAGGAGCATGACCGGGCCATCCGAGAGCACGACGAAGCGCATCAGGAGGCTAAGTCCCTCCAAACGGAACTTGGAACCATGGTGGCCCACAGGCTGGAGGTCGAGGAAGCTGCTGTCGGGCTACGTGCCGATCTTGCTGATGCGTGGGGGCATCTCCAAGCCGAAGGTGATGAGTATGATCGCCTGTCTTCCGCCGTTCTTGTGGTCTATGACAACCTGCAGGTGGCGCAAGAGGAGGGGACTAGCTCCCTTGCGGCCCGTGCCACTGGTATCACGACTCGGGTGGGCCAGCTTGAGGAGAGTGCTTTTCACGCCAGGATTACCCAGGCCTTCACCGTTGCCCATTCTCATTACGAGAAGGAGGTCAACTTGGCGGTGATGAGCGAAGGGTTCCCACCTACTTATGAGGATGCTGAGCTGGACGTGATTGAGAAGGCGGTGGCTCCTCTTGCGAAAAAACTGGCGGACAGTCTGAAAGAAATGGTTCTTCCTCCGTGGAAGTAGTTAGTCGAATAAATTTGATAAACACTTTATATGTAATATGTGAACAAGTGTCGGTACTTTCGTGTTTGGAAGTAGTTTTGTGGTTTTTCTTCATAATTTTGTTTCTGTTTGATCTCAGCTTCTTCCCTTTATGCAGTCACAAAGAGTGTTTATTCGATCCGACCCTTCCCTTTGTCTGATGTAATGTTTGTTTTCGAAAAAAAAAGGGAAGGGAGGTAGCCGTACCTTTACCAGCCCCCAAGAGAGATCCGTCCCCTTGCAGTTGTGGGGGTCGGGTCTTACTGGAGATCGGAGTGAGAGAAGCAAGCTTGCGCTTGTATTAGCCCGTACCCCTTTGAACCTCTGTCTCTGGATCAAGCGGGTCGAGCCCCCGAGCCCTGTTAGGGTCAGATAGGGTTGGCCGTATTTCGCGTGTTACCCCGTCCTCGACTTTCACAATCGGAGGGGCTGAGCAGACGACACTACCTCAACGGCTCGAGTGTTGCGCTCAATGACCTCACTAACGGGTACGTTCGTGTGGAATCCGGGTCCGTCATTTGCTGACGGGGTCGGCAGAGCCCTCAGGTGGTACTCCACAATTTCTTAACCCGCCTCTCGGCAGATGCCTGAGCCGTTCAATAGGCTCAAGTGGCCCGCTGGCCTCTCCTCGGTGGAGATTCTATGGGTTTCGCTCAGGGTTAGAATCGAACGAGAAAAGGTCGAGATGTCCCAGTCCACTTTTGAACAGGGTCGGGCAAGGCCGCTGGGGCTTGTCTCAGTTGTTTCTCCCTGGCTCTGTTTGACATGAGGCAACCTCGAGCCCTTTGTGGGCCGGCCTTCAAACCTCGGTTTGTTGCGGCTCATATTGAATGAGGCGACTGCCGTTTCGTGATGCGACACGAAGCGTTGGGTTGCAGTGATTCGCATATGCAATGTTTTGAATGTGCGATTTTAATCGAAATGAAGATGGGGTCGGTAATGTTACCTTAGTGGTATTAGCGACAAAAAGCTCCTACCAAACGTGTTTGCGTGGGGTTCGAGCCTGATATCTCATGATGGGGCCAGTGCGACGTGCAAGAGTATTTTTTGATTCTATATCTTGGTGGCGATCCGGGTCGTTCGATTGACTTGGGTGACCTAACAACTTCTCCTTGGGGGGATTCTGTAGGTGGGCCCCTCCGAGCCCTTCTTGAGAAGGTGGATGCCGAGGTTGGGGAAGCGGGGGACTGTGAGTTCGATTTGCTCAGGCAAACAAAAACACCGTAGCCATTGAGGCGTAGGGTCTACCGGCCCGCCCAGTTTTACTCAAAGTTCTATGCCCGCATACCGTGCCCTCGGCCTTAAACGTACGGAGGGGTCGGGTGCAGAGGATGTCTAGACTGGTAGACACCCTCGGCAGCCCCCGAGCGATATTCGTATCCCTGCTGATGCTGGGGTCAGGAGCTCGAAAGTGAATTTTAATGTGAAAGCGAGAAACCAGAGATGCTTATCTTTCAGCAGCCGTTGGCTCGTTGTTTTGCCTGGGCCGTTCGTTCGGCCCAAGCGGCTCGTTGGGCCCCCCTGGGGAAGGGTTCCGTCGTCGGATCGTTCCGTTGTCCTACCTAGGGAAGCGGGGGGTTGCCTATGTGTGCGTGCTTTAATTGTCGCGTCCAGCGCGTGGTAGTGGTGGGCCCTACCCAGGCAATGTCTTGTTTGACAGGAGCGCATCCCGTCAATCCAGGCGCGTCCCCTTGACTTTCCGTCAGCGTCAATTTCATATCTGCATTAAGTAGGGGAAGGGAGATAGTTTTTCGTCCCAACCTTTCATCTTTCCTTAGCTGCAGCGCCTCCTCTTTAAATAGGGAGGGGAGGGGAGCTCTCGTCCCATCTCTTTTAGCCTGCCTCTGGGCCACTACCTCTTCTTCTTTCTTTCCACTGGACGAGTTCGTCCATCGCGGCGGTTCCTGAGTGAGGAAGGGTAATGCCAGAGAGAGAGAAACTCATTGATTCGTTCGTGAATCCGGAGTGTGATGTCGAGTCGGAGGTCATTCAACGTAGATGAGATGGTGCGGGTTGTCTTTGCCAAGAAGGGGTCGCCGTCATCGAAGGAGGAGGGACACCGGAAGGTGCCGAGCATCGTCGGCCTCGCCGTCGTTCTTGGCGGCTTTCCTTCGGCGGAGGGCGTCCCCCATCCAGACGCTGTTGTCGGGGTTGTGGCTGATGACGATGGCATAGTCCCTGGGTGCCTCGGCAAAGGGGTACCACAGTCGCCGGCATGGTGCTCGACATTGAAGATGACGGCGCCCTCAGGGTCCTGCGGATCATTGAGATGTCGCCGATGGAGATCATGGTGCTGCGGTCGCAGTAGACGAACTGGCCCGTGTACTGCCAGGTCATTGCCGATGGAGAGCTTGGCGTGGAGGCCGCCGTAGTACTTGTAATAAAACTTGGGAGAAACTATAATTGGGTGAGTTTCGTGGGGGAGCCCCCGAGTAAACAGTCTTCTTAATTTTTGAGTACATTGGTCCTTTTTGCGATGGAATCACTTTGTAAGTGGTGAATTTGTGCGAAGAATGAATAAATTTTCGTCCTTTGTTGTGGCAAACAATTTTTCAGCTTTCTCTTCCTGCGAAGAGGCTTGAGCCCTCTGATCCTTCCCATGGATCAAGCCATAAGGAACTAGGAGTCTTGGGGTGAATTAATTACGACTACGCTCGGTGAGCAAAGAGGTCGCAGACCCCCAGTGTGGGTCTCTCGTAGTCCTACCTAGTTGTTGTCGAATTTGTTCCCGAAATCTTGGTCCTTAGAACTTGGTTATGAGGAGGCCGGGAAAACATTAGAGAATTATTGCAAATGTAACATAGGAAGTTCTT